>PVKV010030780.1:0-21851 GCA_004027835.1 Alouatta palliata
GGTATATATCCAAAGGATTATAAATCATTCTACTATAAGGACACATGCACACGAATGTTCATTGCAGCACAGTTTACAATAGCAAAGACCTGGAACCAACCCAAATGCCCATCAATGATAGACTGGACAGGGAAAATGTGGCACATATACACCATGGAATAT
Source organism: Alouatta palliata (assembly GCA_004027835.1). Lineage (NCBI taxonomy): Eukaryota > Metazoa > Chordata > Mammalia > Primates > Atelidae > Alouatta > Alouatta palliata. The sequence goes on from PVKV010030780.1 coordinate 163, forward strand.
TATGCAGCCATCAAAAACGATGAGTTCGCATCCTTTGCAGGGACATGGATGAACCTGGAAACCATCATTCTCAGCAAACTGACACAAGAACAGAAAATCAAACACTGCATATTCTCACTCATAGGCGGGTGTTGAACAATGAGAACACATGGACACAGGGAGGGGAGCTTCTCACACGGGGGTCATTTGGGGGGAAAAAAGGGGAGGGACAGCGGGGGGTGGGGAGCTGGGGAGGGATAGCATGGGGAGAAATACCAGACATAGGTGATGGGGAGGAAGGCAGCAAATCACACTGCCATGTGTGTACCTATGTAACAATCTTGCATGTTCTTCACATGTACCCCCAAACCGAAAATGCAATAAAAAGTATATATATTTAAAAATAAATAAATAAACAAATGTGTTATAAATAATACTTATATAAATATTTATTATAAAATGAATGTGGTTATATATTAATTATAAAATACATATTAATAAACATATTTGAAATATAATTTTTAAAATTCATAAAACTTCAGTTATAATAAAGTAGAAATCCAGCTATATAAATAAATCAAATTCATACATTGAGAACACTGTCTCTATGCATTTTCTAATGTTAACCTTGGCTATGATGGAGGTTTTTTTAAGGTTAATTGAAATGATGAAAGAAATGGTAAGGTCTTAAGTTCCCACGGGGATAATGTGTTTTTGTTTGGTTTCTCTATCCAAGAAGAAAAGACTTGGCTCTGTATAGTTTATACAGGAAATGGTGACAGGAAGCCAGGGAAAGGGAGAGTAAGACATACACAAGGCCAAAAAGGTGAATTAATGAGTAGTGGGCAACTGGAGAAGTGACTGAAATGCTGCAGTCCCATGAAAGAAATTGCTTTTGCTTTCTCCTTTGACTGCAGACCCTGGTGCTGAGGCAAGAAAATAAGGAACAACTACTCATGTGCTACCAGCACCAGGAAACTAGCTAAGTCTATCAAACCAAACCGAAGACCTGCTAAATTCGTGACCGTGGATCAAAGGCCTAGCTGCAGCCAGAGATGGAGGCAACTCGCAAGGAGCCCATTGGTGGAAGACAGGTGAAAATTCCACCAATTCCTTTTTAACCACTTGGCCATCAGGTTCGAAGATCATCCTGCTTCTCAGCAGAAGTCCACATGAGGGCAGCAGAGGGATTTTTAAGAGCGTTGAATTGATCCTTACAGAATCCTTACGGGACTGACAGAGACAGAAACACAGAGGTATAGAGGGAGACAGAGACAGAGAGAGGGAGGGAGGAGGGGAGGAAGACACAGAGAAAAAAAGAATAAACAGCTATATTTACATACTTCTCTTCTGTGGAACAAGATTTGATTTCCAAGTAGCAACACATTGTGCTTCCAGAGGTGAAAGATTTTCTCTGCAGAAAAAAAGTTTATAAAGGTGACAGTTTATAGGAAGAGATTCAGGGCAGATAAGCCAAAGGCAGCAGAACGACAAGGTAAGGAAATATGAATCCACCACCACCTGAATATTACTAAGTGAAAGAAGCCAATTTGAGAAGGCTGGATATATGAGATTCCAATTATATGACATTGTGGAAAGTGCAAAACCATGGAGACAGTAAAAGGATAATGATTTCTGGGGGTTGAAGGACAGGGGGCATAAACAGGCAGAATACAGAGGATTCATTAGAGCAGTGAAACTATTCTGGATGATGCTATAATGATGGAGACCTGACAGTATGCATTTGCCCCACAGAATGCACAACAGCAAGGGTGGCCCTAATATGAACTATGAACTTTGTGTGATAATGATGTGTCAATGGAGGTCCATAAATTGTCACATAGTACCGCTCTAGAGCAGGACATGAACAGTGGGGGAGGTTATACTTGCATGGGGGCAGTGGGTACATGGGAAATTTCTGTACCTTCTGCTCAGTATTGCTGTGAATCTAAAACTGCTCTAAAAGTAAAGTGTATTAAAAAACAACAACAAAGGTCTTTTACTTACTGCTTCCGAACTGCCATATGTGATAGATGTAAAGGAAATGCTCTTAGTCCAACAGGCCCAGAAGTCTGAACATCCACTGATACAGAACTATCTTTTGTGTTGTCCTTCAAGGCACTCTGATTTCTTTTTCCTTCAAGGTACCACCTTCCTCTACCTTTGCCCTTAGGCCCACACCCCCCATCCCCTATTTCTACTGTCTTACATAATGTCATTCCTTTGAAGCCAATGCTAGGTGACAGCAACTTAAGCTGATAAACTCATCTATAGGTTTAGGTGATTTGCACTCTTCTCTGGTTTTAAGCATGGAAGTGACTGAGTATTCATTGGAAGGCTTTAGGTTTTTTCCAGTGAATTTATTTCAACACAGCCTTCCAGACTGAGGGGCCTTGCAGCATAGTCAGATGCTAAGCTGCTCCCTGCACTGATCTGCTGCTGTTACCCCATTAGCAAAAGTTAGCTAAGCATTTACTGTGTGCTGGGCATTATACTGCATGTTAGGAAGTCAAACAAGTCATCCATTATCTTTACCTTTAAAAAGGTTCTTGGTAACTAGGACGTGACAGAGTAGAAGTTATTAAGTTCCATAGGTACTTTTCTAGGACTTTTGCCATAAGCAAGCAGTGTGTGTCTAAAATCTACTGCAAAGTGTGATCGTTCTCTTAAGCCATGGTTGACACATGTGTTCTTACCACCATTAAAACATTTTCAAAATGGCTGTTAACCCAACACACACTTTTACAGTTTTGTTAGTCCTTTTGCCCCAGTGACTCTGTGGCCAGTCCCAGACAGCAGGGTTTTGTACAGCATGCCCCAGATCCTGAGCTGAACTCAGCATGACCCTTGCCTCATTTCTCCCACTGGCTCTTTCCAACTCCAACATGCTTTGAAGAGTTCAGTCCACACCTGGCAGAGACTAGGTACCGACTAATTGTTGATCTAAGTTTTTTCCCCCAAAGTTTTAGTTGAATCACTTTGAGTAAAATTTAACCAAGCTAACCATCATATTCCTTAGTGTTGAGCTGCTACAGTAATCAACTGATGCTTCTTCTATAATTTACTGATTTCACCTGACTGAGCCTCTTCTGCAACTGGTTACTTTTCAGAAAGGCCAAATGAGACCATATAAGAAAAAATCTTTGTTATCTTGGGTGGGAAAGATCTTCTAAAGATGATTCCAAAGAAATCACACATCATAGAGGGAAAATTGTTGAATTTCTTTTCATTAAGGGAACCCCCAAATCCATAAAATACAGGCGATTTGGCAAAGCTTAGTTACAGCACCTAAAATTGATGTAATGTCTACAACTGGGTATACGTAGAATATATAACATTATGATATATATACACATATATATGCGATAAAGTTAGCAAAAGGCTGAGAGGTTTCATCAAGAAATTTTAAATCTATTAACCCAACAAAGAAGTAATATATAGAGCATTCAAGACATACCAACAAATTAAAACAAGCAACAAAAACAAAAAGCCAGTTAAGCCAATAATGAGCAAAGAATTTATAGCCATATAAATTATGTATACTATTTGTATCCACAGAATGGAAAAACCTGAAAACTAGTAAATATATAGTGTTCAACTCTACTACTGTTAAAAAATTAAAAAATAAATCTGATACCACTTTATAACTATCATCTGTAAAATAAAATCAGAGTCAGAAAACACTAAATGTCAGCAAACAATGTTAAACAACAACATCTGTTCTTCTCGTGGAAGAAGAAATGGTATAGTGTTTCTAGAGAGCAATCTGGCCGTACTTATGCCATAAGCCTGCTTCCAACTGCTGGATGTATATCCCAGAGCAACGCTTTCCAACTTCCCTACAGGGACATGTAAATGCATACACATCTGTGGCAGGGGGTACTGAAGCACCCTAGATGACCATAGCCAGAGTGGAAAACTAACATGCTGGATGGACAAATCTTGAACAACACGAAAATGAGTGGAAAAAAAATAAGAAACATTAAATGTATTTTACATCCCATTTCATTAGAAACATGCATGTATAAAATAATGCTATATGATTTTATATGTGTATATCCAAAGACACATAGCAAGTGCATTAAACAGGACTTATTGAGAAGGAAGCAGAAGAAAGAAAATGAAACTGGAGGGAAAAGATAAAAATATTAAAATTAAGGTAACGTTAAACAAAACTGGTCCCTTGCACAGATAAATACTGAGAAGCACACTGAGTTGGAAGCAAGGCCTAGCCTCGGTCATGATAGCCTCATTTACTGAGACCTTGATCGGTATTAGTTATTGTGCTAATAGCCCCATATATGTTAGCTTATTTACTCCTCACACAAAAACACACACAAACATGTAGAACTCATACTATTATTCCTATTTTACAGATGAAGCAGCAGAAACTCAGAGAAGTTATATTATTTGCCTGGGGTCAAACAGCCAGTAAGTGGTATAGCTGGGATTTGAAGGCAGGTCTACAAGACTCTGAATTTCGCACACTGTATTATCTTCTATCTCTTCATACATTGAAGAAATAAGTGAAGGTACCAAAAATAAGTTCATTCTTTCTGATCCCATTCCCCAGTCCTCTATCATTGACCACTTTGGTTTCTTTGGTAGGCTGAATAATGGCTCCTTAGATACACCCACATCCTAACCTCAAAAACCTCTGAATGTTTCCTGGTATGGCAAAAGAAACTTTGCATATGTGACCCAGATCAGGATCTTGAGATGAGAGGATTCTCCTGCATTACCCAAGGATGCACAAGAAAGTCACAAGGGTATTTATACAAATGACATAGGAGAGTCAGAGGGGAGTAGGAGATAAGATGATGGAAGCAAGAGGTAAAAGTGGTACCAGGAAGGGGCCGTGACCAAGGAGTGCAGGGGAAATGCACTGCATTTCTAAGAGCTGAAAGTGGTGAGGAAACGGATTTTTCCCTAGAGTCTCCAGAAGGGCCCAACACCTTGATTTTAGCCCACGAGACCCATTCTGGACTTCTGGCCTCCCTCCAGAACTGCAAGAGTTTATATTGTGTTCTTTAAACCACTAAATTTGTGGTGATTTGTTATAGTCGCAACAGGAAACTAATATAATTAGAAGTAATTCAGATGACTTCAAGATATTTCAAGCTGTGATAGGAGTAGTAGTTATGTTTCCAACAAAGTACAATAGCTCGGTAATGCCAGATCTGGAACTAGAATCCAGATCTCCTGACTGACTCAGTGCTAGGCTCTTTCCACCACACCTCACAGTCAACACGTGTATGACTCTGAAGTAATAGCTTTAGGAAATTTAAAATCAAGTAAAATGTAGACATTAAAAGTAGATTCCTTGTTTCCAAGGAAGCACTGTGGTTCTGCTACAGAGAATAGTCCAGGATATACAAAGAAACCTTTCTGCGCTTAAACTCCTATACAGGCTATTTGTGATGTAGAACAATTCAGGTTTGATTCAACCGCACCAGCAATGCTATCTACCTACACTAATGTGCTCTTAATACAAATCACTTTTTTTCTAATTTTTATTTCTTTAATATTTCTTTCTTTTATTATTATACTTTAAGTTCTGGGATACATGTGTAGAACATGCAGGTTGTTACATAGGTATACACGTGCCATGGTGGTTTGCTGCACCCATCAACCTGTCATCTACATTAGGTATTTCTCCTAATGCTATCCCTCCCCTAGCCCCCCACACCCTGACAGGTCCCAGTGTGTGATGTTCCCCTCCCTGTGTCCATGTGTTCTCATTGTTCAACTCCCACTTATGCGTGAGAATATGTGGTGTTTGGTTTTCTGTTACTGTGTTAGTTTGCTGAGAATGATGGTTTCCAGCTTCATCCATGTCCCTGCAAAGAACATAAACTCATCCTTTTTTATGGCTGCATGACTGTATCCCATGGTGTATATATGCCACATTTTCTTTATCCAATCTATCATTGATGGGCATTTGGGTTGGTTCCAAGTCTTTGCTATCGTGAACAATGCTGCAAGAAACATACATGTGCATATGTCTTTATAGCAGAATGATTTATAATCCTTTGGGAATATACCCAGTAATGGGATCGCTGGGTAAAATGGTATTTCTGGTTCTAGATCCTAGAGGAAGCACCACACTGTCTTCCACAATGGTTAAACTAATTTACACTCCCAGCAACGTGTAGAAGCACTTCTATTTCTTTACATCCTCTCTAGCATCCGTTTCCTGACTTTTTGATGATCACCATTCTAACTGGCATGAGATGGTATCTCATTGTGGTTTGTATTTGCATTTCTCTAATGACCAGTGATAATAAGCTTTTTTTTTTTGTATGTTTGTTGATTGCATAAATGTCTTCTTTTGAGAAGTGTCTGTTCATATCCTTCACCCACATTTTTATGGGGTTTTTCTTGTAAATTTGCTTGTATTCGGTATAGACTCTGGATATTAGCCCTTGGTCAGATGGATAGATTGCAAAAATTTTCTCCCATTCTATCACTCTGATGATAGTTTCTTTGCTGTGCAGAAGCTCTTTAGCTTAATTAGATCTCATCTGTCAATTTTGGCTTTTGCTGTCATTGCTTTTGGTGTTTTAGGCATAAAATCTTTGCCCATGCTATGTTCTAAATGGTATTGCCTAGGTTTTCTTCTAGGGTTTTTATGGTTTTAGGTATTATGTTTAAGCCTTTAATCCATCTGGAGTTAATTTTTATATGAGGTGAAAGGAAGAGGTCCAGTTTCAGTTTTCTGCACATGGCTAGCCAGTTTTCCGAACACCATTTATTAAATAGGGAATCCTTTCCCCATTGCTTGTTTTTGTCAGGTTTATCAAAGATCAGATGGTTGTAGATGTTTGCCATTATTTCTGAGGCCTCTGCTTTGTTCCATTGGTCTATATATCTGTTTTGGTACCCATGCTGTTTTTGTTACTGTAGCCTTATAGTATAGCTTGAAATCAGGTAGTGTGAAGCCTCCAGCTTTATTCTTTTTGTTTAGGATTGTGTTGGCTATGTGGGCTCTTTTTTGGTTCCATATGAAATTTAAAGTACTTTTTCCTAATTCTGTGAAGAAAGTCAATGGTAGCTTCTAATACACCAATAATAGACAGAGAGCCAAATCATGAGTAAACTCCCATTCACAATTACTACAAAGAGAATAAAATACCTAGGAAAACAGCTTACAAGGAATTTGAAGGACTTCTTGAAGGATAACTAAAACTACTGTTTAAGGAAATAAGAGAGGACACAAACAAATGGAAAAACATTCCATCCTCATGGATAGGAAGAATCAATATTATGAAAATGGTTATACTGCCCAAAGTAATTTATAGATTCAATGCTATCCTTATTAAGCTACAAATCACTTCTGTAGGGCAAGGACAATTTTTTAAATGCTGTTGAGATTAATCTAATAATGTTTGAAAAAAAAAAAAAAGTACTGGATTTGAGATCAGGATGTAGTTCAGCTCTCAACTCTGCCATTACCTCTATGACCTGACAAAGTCAGTTCACCTTTCTAGGTCAGATTACTTATCCATAGAATGACCTGCATAGTCCACTACAGATCTCGTGTGCTAGACTAAGCAGGAAGTGTTCTCCTAAGGAGATGGTACTGTCCCAATATAGACACTGGACTGAATCTAGAAAGAGGAGCCTTGAGATTCACCAAGTGCCTCCTGTGAGCTGTGCTCCACACCTCACTTCTATTGCTTCGGTCAATATTCACAAAACACAAGGTTGCATTATGACACATATTTTACAGCGGAGGAGACAGATACCCAGAGAGCTCAAGTAACACATTCAAATTCATGCAGCATATGCTAGTCAGAACTAGTGCTGTCTGACTTGAAATGTGGTCTGTGACACTGTCATCACTTACCTAAAGATTAAATAATAGTAACTCACACTCTGACAACACTTTTCAGGTTGCAGACACTTTCACACTCATTAGCTAATTCAAACCCATCAAGAACCCCCTGTCAAAGCTAAGGAATATGAGAAACAGAATCAGATATATTTCAGAAACGTGCCCAAGGTAACACAGGAAATGACGGAGATGGTGGAAGTTGAATTCAGGTCTTTCTGATGCCATGCCCTTTCCAGTATGCCTCAGCATCCTACTCTACCACCACTAAAGGGACTTTGGACAAATCACTTAACATCTTTAAACTTCAACTCCCTTTACTAGAAGCTCTCAATTATAATACCTGCCCCTCACATCATCCTGAGGGTTAGGGAAGTCATCGAAAGTATTTTGCAAGTATTGATGAACATACAAATGACAGGAGTGTTTCAGCTTTCCTTGAGCAATGACCATTTGTGTTATCCAAATTGGCTCCTTCTTTAAAAGTTTAGACAGAACTATCAAAACAAACTGGGGACTAAATACCTCTGCGATATACATTTCTATAAGGCGTGGCACAGGATAAAGACTCAATAAATGTGTGTTTTCTACTGTTGGTAAGCAAAGAGACTTTAATCAATAGCTGTTCAGAATGACAACTATAGCAAATCCTGATCATGGAAAACGGCATCTAGAATAACAGCCAGTCTATCCACTCATGTTGAAACCACAATACCACATCCCTGCTGTGACAGGGAAGAATCCTTTGTCCTGAATGAAGCTCAGTATAATATCGAAACTTCTGTGAGAAGGGTAAAATCCAGAACAAATAAAAAGAAAAATTGTTGTGCTAAGACAGGTCATTAAAGAGTTTCCCTGGTGATATCCCCTGTGATACTGGTAATGAAGATATCATGTGGTTAGCAGACACATCATCAACCACAAAGAAGGAGCTGTGTGCCATGCCAAACCAGCCGTGTCATGAAGTTCCTACTACCTGAATGCACCCATCGTGTGGAGTCATATGAAATATAACACGGGTTATTCTTTGAAATTGACCTGGTTTTTGTAAATCATTAAATTGTCTTTCAGAGTAATTGGGTTAAATTTTTGCAAGTAAAGAGGTAATTTCATTTGGTTTGTTTAGAACAATGTATGTATAGTATTTGGGAGGAGAAGGAGAAGGGAGAAAAGGAGAAGCAGGAGGGGAAGAAGTTGAGCAAAAGGGAAAGGAGATAAAAATGGTCACTGTGAAATAAATGTTTTAATTCAAGAGAAAGACAAAATATTTCTAAATCTTTTTTAACTTTTATTTTAGGTTTCAGGGGTACATGTACAATTTTATTACGTAGGTAAATTGCCTATCACAGGGGTTTTATGTGCAAATTATTTTATCACCCAGGCAATAAGCATAGTACCTGATGAGTCGTTTTTTGATCCTCTCCCTCCTCTGGCTCTAAATTGTTATGTATATAATAACAGAGCCTCAAAATAAATTCTCAACAAATTTCAAAGAGACAAAATCATATGGAGCATATCTCTGGCCACAATAAATTAAAAAATTAGTAATGAAAAGGAGCTTGAAAAAAAAAACATATTTTAAATGACCCACATGTTACAAAGAAGTCACAGTAAGAATTTAAAAATATTTTAAACCTTTCTTTGCAATGATAAATGGATATATATCATTCCTTAATTTGTGCAGAAGTTGCTGTGTTTATTTTGTGGTTTCTAAAATGCTGGGCATATCTCTGCTTGGTTGAAAAAAAACCCAGCACGGTACTTTCATACTAAGTGTAATTCTCGGCTTTAGAGAAACACGTTCTGAAAATCAGGATTGAATCTCCATTTGCTTAACATGAATAACCTTCCAGTCTGTCTCAAGTTCGTTGTTGCTGGCTACCTGCCAGGTTTGTATTTTAAAATAACAATGGAAGAAAGCTTTATACTGTGGTTATCAATTGCTGAAGAGAAAAAGGTCTTTTTAATGAAATTTTCTATATGCCACCATATGTGTTTATGAGTAAAGACAATATTGTAGTCAAAATAGTTTCTCAACCTGATATATTACTAGTAGCTTGCTAGAATTAAAATAATTTTACTTTCAAAATGTTATATAGTAACTAGCCCCAAAGGAACAACTTTTAAAAAATGTCCTTTAATGATAGATTTATTTGTTGACAATTTTTTATACTAGCATTATGGTTTAGTTTTATTATGAATTAATAACCCATGTATTTAAAATGAACCACAATCATAAATGTTGCTGAAGAATCACAGATGGTACATTTTAAAAAGATGTTTCTAAAATCTTTTAACTAGACATTTTGAAATATGAAGGATCGTTTCAACTTATTTAAGGTAATAGGAATAATTTAAATTCATACACATCCCCAAAATTGCTTCTTCCTGATCAAGCCTTTGTCACGCATAAATCCTGGCTTTGGAAGACAAGAGTTTGAGTCCTATTTCCACCAGGCACTAGCTGAATGGTTAAACTCTGAGCATGCTTCCTTACTGATTGTATGGGTATAATGGTGATACCTAAAAGGTTTATTTTTTATCAAATTCTTTTATGAATTATAAATCTAAATTAGTACTGAACAATAATAAATGACAAAACAGATATGTTTGTTTCAAGTTCTAAAATATTGACCTTAGAAAACAAAGATAATACTCACATTGTAAGTTTTCTGTGTTCTGCTACCATATTGAAAAAGCAAAGAATATTAGAACACTCAGTAAATGAAAAGCATGATTTAACCTGGAATAACTGAATCTGTGAAGTAATGGGGAACTTCAAAAATTGTCTCTAGATTATTTCTCATGCTAACTCCAGATGGAATGTGTTAATGCAATTTGGCAAAAATATTATAAATGCCCTGCCACATGAAGTTGACAGATAATGTTGTGTGTTAGAGAGACTGTAAAGATGAGTAAGGAAAAGCTTCTGCCTTCAAGAGCAAAGAGTAATAAAATCTTAGCTATCCATAATTAGTGGGAATTGTTGCCTCCAAAATTATTTACCTCTTATCGCTCTCTGATTGTCTCTCTCTCTCTCTTTCTCTCTTGCTATACATCTGCATACATTAAATCTATGCATGTATACATGAACAATTGAATATATGCTCATACATATTCTTAACAGCCTCGCTGTTAAGAATATGTAAAGGCTGTTAAGAATATGTATGAGCATATATTCAATTGTTCTTTACAAAATTACATATTTTTGTCCGATTCCTCCTATCTCAGTAAAGGGCATCATCATCAACCTGGCTGTTTAAACTGGGAAAATACAAGTTAAAATAAGTATTATGTTATAAATATGCTTGAAATCATAAGGGAAGATAATAATATTTCATAATGATTGAATGCTTATAGATCTTATACTGCCCATCTCATTGCAGCTTCAGAACAATGCTGATGGGGTGGTAACGAACCACCCCAAACCACATACAATAGGTCACTGAAACACCTAGAAAACTGGTTCATACTATATTTCACATTAAGCCACAGAAGCAAAAGCCATGAACATAAAATGACTTGCTTAGTTTTTTAATCAAGTTGAAACCAAATAACAACTTCTTGTTGCTTGCAGCTTGGTGGTGACTATAAATCTTTTGTTAATATAATGCTGGTAGTGATTTATTTTTGCTATTTAAATTTATAAATTGCAGGATTCTAGGCAAACGTCCCACTTACCCCTCAAGAGTAATATACCAGATTTTAAAAGGTTATGATAAAAATCTGAGTCCTTCAAGAGATATGATTTAAAAACTGGGATACCTAAGCAAATTATAAATAGAAAATGATTCATCTCAAGGCCTTTTTCAGTTTATTTTGTTTAAAACATCATAAATTAAATTTAGTGAAGCTGGAGAGCTTGAGAAAAAGAATAAGAAAAGCCAAACAAAAATCAGAAATTCTTTTACAATACCTGGAGACAGAGTGAGGTTAATTTTTTTCTTTTAATTCTTGCCAACCTGGGAAAGAGATGAATAAAAGAGCTCCAAAGTCTACCTTCAATCACAGAGAGGGCATTTGTTTTTACCTTCCCCTCCACTAAAGTTAAACAAGAGCTACTTAGGTCAGCAGTATTTCCCTGGGCTGTATTCCAGATTCCAATCACCCTTTCACGGTCATTTGGTGAAACTGGAAATGGCCAGAATATAGACAAAACCAAAGACTAAGAAAGATTCCTGAATATTAAGAGATATTTTAAATGCACAAAATGTTGACTCAAAAAACCTCTGCAGATATTCTGGAAATAAATGTCTTCTGTCTGCCTCATTTGTCACTCAATTTATCTTTAAAGCTGATGGTTAACTAGGCTGGTTGAGAGTCCCATCTTCTCTAAGTCTCCTGTGTTCCTGCCAGTGATCTGAGGTCAACCCATGAGGACAATATTCCTCTCCAAGTACACATGAGGAACTGCACTCTATAAAATTTTCTTCCCTAAAAAAGATCTATTTGTATGAGAATGTTCAGGAAATATCTTGAAATTCCATTAAATGACAAGGAACTTCGTATTCCAAAAATCTCCAGCTTTTTGACCCTTCCAAACCTATTTATGTATTAACCTAACAACCTAGGTGATGTAACAAATTTAAGAAATGATCAATGTATGCCTTAAGCTCTGAGCTAGAAAACAAATGTTAAAAGTAGTTTCTAAAAAATAAAGAAAAGCAAAGCAATTTACAAACTATAAATCCTTATCTGTAAAATTATTTAGGTAAGAGTCTCAATCATTACAATCAGCACAAAAGTGATTTTGCTGAATGGAGTTCTCTGATACAAAATGAAATACTAATAATATACTATATTTTTCTTAAATTCTAATTTGTTTTATTTTAAGTAGTTAACATATGCATGTGGTTCAAAATTCAAATGGTATACAACGTAAAAAGTCAAATTTCTAACCTGTCTTCTCACTATCCAGTTTCTCTGCCTACAGTTGTGTGCTCTTCTCAACATGTTTTATGCCTTTATAGGCATATATTCCCCACCCTTACCACCACAGGTTTTTAAAATATAAGCGGCTACCTTAAATTTGTATATTATTCTACAATGCATATTAAGATAAATGTACACTTATGTCTTTAAGTTTCAGATCTCCTTGAGGTAGTCATTTGTTCCAATTTTACAAATAAAGACACTGAGAAAACATTTTTTTTTTAATTTTTTTCTTTTTTTTTTTGAGACGGGGTTTCACCATGTTGGTCAGGCAGGTCTTGAACTGCCGACCTCAGGTGATCTGCCCACCTTGGCCTCCAGAGTGCTTGGATTACAGGCGTGAGCCACCACGCCCCGCCGAGAAAACATTTAAAACATTTGTCCACAGGCAGAAATCAACACTCCTTGAGGTAGCCATTTATTTCCATTTCACAAATAAGGGCACTGAGAAAACATTAAAACACTTGCCCACAGGCAGAGACAACAAACCTACTTCTTATTCCAATCAACATTCCTTTCACTGTACTTCAGCATCTTTGTTTATTTATTCATTCATCTATCTATTTATTTTCCAAATATATACTAAGCTCTCATTCTATGCAAGAAAATATGTTAGGTATTTTGAAATATGTATATTTTGGTGAGACACAATTTCTTCTTCCTAAGCTTAATTGTATAGCAGAAATAAAACAGATATAAACAACATAGATCGTTACAGTGATTTTAGGATCAAAAAATAAATATGGAGATCCTAAGGAGAAAACAACTATTTTGCCTGAAGGCATCAAAAAAGGTTCATGGTGAAAATAACATCTTTGTCAAGCACTGAACTACAAATAGAATAGAAAACATTCAAACATATCTATACAATTAAAATGTGTTTGTTTGCAGACTGTTATACACAAAGCAGAGGCCTTTAAGTAAATGAAACATCGTCCAGAGATATAAAATGTGAAACCTCCACACTTCATTAATTCAGTCTTCCCTGATTCAAAATCAGAATCACATGTTTAGTTATAAATATGGATTTTTCATATAGAGTATAGCATATTTTGGATATTCCTAAAAAAATAAAAACATACTCATCTTCTAGTAATGGCAAACAAAGTAATCAGACCCGTCCTTCCACTGAGAACAGATAAAAAGAAGTGAAAAAACATGCAAACACGGATCTCACAGCATCAAAGCACTAAAAATATAGAGAAAAATTAGGTGGCCAAATTCTGGGAGAAACCCAGAGTTAAAACCAGGCATATCCGGCTGCTTTTCCCCTAGGGATATCTGCCAATTCCAGAAGACACAAGTGAGGGACTGAGAAGCTGAGTATGGATGTAAACAGATTTCATGATTAGTAGAACATCACTGGGGGTCAAGACCTGCCAAGGATTGAGTATTACCTTCCTCCTACTATAGTGCCCTTTGGGGTACCAACAAAAAACTATAGGTCTTTTGTTGGAACCCCAAAGGCACTATAGTAGGAGGAAGGTAATACTAGAATTTGACAGGGCCTTTCAGGGACTGATATTCAGCTTAATACATTAATTCCTGATTATATATCTGGATTTGTAAACATAAATCGTTTCTAGCAGAATATGACATCATCCTAAACTTCTAACTATAATTTTCAAATACAATTTTGAATGACCAACAATCAAAAGTAGTAAGACATATCATGAGGCAAGACCTACATGAGATACAAATAATGGTTATCAAACATGTACTTTTTTAAAAACCATGATGAATACAGTTAAGAAAATTTTTTTAAGATTTGGAAGGTAGAACATCAGGGAGGGGCCAAGATGGCCAATTAGAAGCAGCTGCAGTCCACATCATTCACAGAGAGGAACAAGAAAGGTAAGTGAATACAGCACCTTCAACTGAAATATCCAGGTTCTTGTACTGGGACTGATTAGGGAAACAACTCGACCCACAGAGAACAAAGAAAAGCACGATGGGGCAAAGGCCCATCAAGGAGTGACAGGGAGCCAAGGGAACCCCATCCCCAGCCAAGGGAAGCTGTGAGTGAATGTGCAACCACAGGAAACCAGGCTTCTCCCATGGATCTTTACAACTCATGGATCAGGAGCTCCCCGTGTGAGCCCATACGACCAAGACCTTAGGTCCAACACACCGAGCTGTGTGGAGTCTTGGCAGAGCAGCTGTTCAGCCGTGCAGAGACCCAGGTGTTTTACACACTCTGGCCCCTGGATTCCCAACAAACATGTTTGCAACTCAGGCAAGACAGGAGGTCTGCTCATACCCCTAGGAAGTGGGCAAAATCCCAGAGAGCTGAGCAGCATTGTTCCGAGGCCACACTTTCAGGGCATGTAAAAAACTAAGACTCACTGGCTTGGAATTCTAGCCAGCCACCAGCAACAGGGTGTAGCCTGGCTGAGATCAGATGGAGCCTCCAGGGTGGGGAGGGGCAGGCACCATCTCTGCTGTTCGGTCAACAGCTGTTCCAGCCAGCAGAGAGAATCCAAACAGTTGGAACAAGTAATGGTCCCTCAGCAGCACAGCATAGTGGCTTTGCCAGATTGTGGCCAGATTGCTTCTTTACCTAGGGCCCAATCCATTCCTCCTCAATGGTCAGGACCATCCAGCCAGGCCCTCCAGCCAGCCTACCCTCACTTATTATGGACAGAGCTCTGATCTCCCCCTAAGATGGAGTTCCCCGGGGAAGGGAGGGCTACCACCTGGGTTGGTTGGACAATTCAGCCATTCCAGCCTGCGGACTTTGGAGAATCCAAGTAGACAAGGGCAAAGGCAATTCCTAAACACAACACAACTGTTCTGTTGAGGCATGACTAGACTGATTCTTTAACTGGGACCCTGATTCACTTCTTCTTACAGGTCAGGTCTTTCCAGTGGGGTTCTCTCTGCCAGGGCCTCTAGCCACCCCCATCCATATTCTACCAACCAACAGAGCCCTGCTTTCTCCCTGGGACACAGTGCCTGAGGGTAAGGGCAGTGGCTGAGAAGTCTTGGCCACTCAGGTTTCTCAGCCAGTCCAGCCTGTGGCCCTTGGAGAGCCAAAACCAATCAGGAGCTGAAGTGATCCCCAACACAGCATAGCTGCTCTACTAAAAAGCAGCCAGTCTGCTTCATTAAGGGAGTTCCTAATCCTTTTCCACCTAACTGGGTGAGACCTGCCAACCGTGGTCTCCAGCCACTTCCTACAGGCACCCTTGGGCCAGCAATAGGTCAGTCCCACCTGAGACAGAGCTTCCAGAGGGAGGGGAAGACTGTCAACTTTGCTGTTTTACAGCCTTTACTGGTGATACCCCTAGGTATGGCGAAAACTAAGGCAACTAGGGTCAGGAGCAGGACCCCAGCAAATCGCAGCAGACCTATGGAAGAGTGACCAGACTGTTAAAAGAAAAACAAACAGAAAACAACAACCACACACACAAAAAAACTATCAATCAACCTCAAAGATCAAAGGCAGATAAGCCCACAAAGATGAGAAAGAATCAATGTATAAATGCCAAGAACTCAAAAAGCCAGAAGGTCCCCTTTCTTCCAAATGACTACAACACCTCTCCACCAAGGGGTCAGAATTGGGCTGAGGCTGAGATGGCTGAAATGACAGAAGTAGACTTCAGAATGTTGGTAATAACTGACTTCACTGAGCTAAAGAAGCATGTTGTAACTCAATGTAAAGAAGTTAAGAATCATGATAAAACAACACAGGAACTGATAACCAAAATAGCCAGGTTAGAGAGGAATATAACCAACTTGTTAGAGCTGGAAACACACTACAAGAACTTCACAATGCAATCATGAGTATTAATACAGAATAGACAAAATAGAGAAAAGAATCTCAGAGCTTAAAGACTATGTTTCTGAAATAAGACAGGCAGAAAAAAAATACAGAAAAAGAATGAAAAGGAATGAACAAAACATCTGAGAAATATGGGAATATGTAAGGAGACCAAATCTACAACTGATTGGGGAGAATAGAACCAAGTTGGAAAACATACTTCAGGATACCATCCAGGAGGACACCCTAACCTAGCAAGTTAGGCCGTCATTCAAATCCAGGAAATGCAGAGATCCCTGGTAAGATCATCGCCAAGACACATAACTATCAGATTCTCCAAGGCAGAAATGAAAGAAAAAATGTTAAGGGCAGCCAAAGAGAAAAGCCAGGTCACCTATAAGGGGCAGCCCATCAGAACAACAGTGGACCTCTCAATGGAAACCCCATAAGCTAGAAGAGATTGGGGACCAATTTTCAATTACTAAAGAATTCCTAAAGAAATTCTTAAAGAAAAGAATTTCCAACCCAGAATTTCATATCTAGCCAAACTAAGCTCCATAAGTGAAGGAGAAATAAGATCCTTTTCAGACAAGCAAAGGCTGAGTGAGTTCATTACCCCCAAATCTGCCTTGTAAGAACTCCAGAAGAAAGTACTAAATATGGAAAGGAAAAACTGTTACCAGTGACTACAAAAACACATTGAAGTACACAGATTAGTGACATTATGAAGCAACCACATAAACATGTCTATAAAATAACCAGCTACCAACATGATAGGATCAAATCCATATATAGCAATACTAATCTTAAATGTAAATGAGCTAAATACCCCAATTGAAAGACAGAAAGTTGCAAGCTGGATAAAGAACCAAAACCCATTGACATGCTGTCTTCAAGAAATCCATCTCGCATGCAAAGACACAAATAGGTTCAAAATAAAGGGATGGAGGAAAAATCTACCAAGCAAATGGCAAACAGAAAAAAAGCATGAGTTGCAATCCCAGTTTCTGACAAAACAGATGTTAAACCAGCAAAGATGAAAGACGACAAAGAAGGACATTACATAATGGTAAAGACTTCAATTCAACCAGAAAATCTCACAATCCTAAATATATATGCACCCAACAAGGAGAACCCAGATTCATAAAGCAAGTTCTTAGAGGCTTTTATAGAGACTTAGACTCCCACATAATAATAATGGGAGACTTTAACACCCCACTGACAAT
Source organism: Alouatta palliata (assembly GCA_004027835.1). Taxonomy (NCBI): domain Eukaryota; kingdom Metazoa; phylum Chordata; class Mammalia; order Primates; family Atelidae; genus Alouatta; species Alouatta palliata. The sequence goes on from PVKV010030780.1 coordinate 17,897, forward strand.
ATTAAATAGATAATTGAGACAGAAAATTAACAAAGATTTTCAGGACCTGAATTCAGCTCTGGATGAAGTGGACCTGACAGATGTCTACAGAACTCTTTACTGAAAAACAACAGAATATACATTCTTCTCATCCCTACATGGCACTTACATTAACATTGATCACATAATCAGAAGTAAAGTATTCCTCAGCAAATGCAAATGAACTGAAATCATAAATAGTCCTTCAGACACAGCACAGTCAAATTCGAAACCAGTATTAAGGTATTCACTCAAAATAGTACAACTACATGGAAATAAAACAACCTGCTTCAGAATGACTCTTGGGCAAATTATGAAATTAAAGCATAACTCAATAAGTTTTTTGAAACCAATGAGAACAAAGAGACAACATACCAGAATCCCTGGGACACAGCTAAAGCAATGTTAAGAGGGAAATTTATAGCACTAAATGCAGAGACATCAAAAAGCTTTGTCCACATGAAAAAGCTAGAAAGGTCTCAAGTTAACAACCTAACATCACAACCAAAAGAATTAGAGAACTAAGAGCAAACAAACACCAATGCTAACAGAAGACAAGAAATAACCAAAATCAGAGCTGAACTGAAGGAGATAGAGACACACAGACAAAAAAAACCTCTTCAAAAAAATCAACAAATCCAGGAGATGGTTTTTTGAAATTATTAATGAAATAGATAGACCACCAACTAGACTAATAAAGAAGAAAAAAGATTCAAATAAACACAATAAGAAATAATTAGGGGGTATCACCGCTGACCAACAGAAATACAATCATCAGAGAATACTATAAACACCTTGATGCACATAAACTAGAAAATCAGAAGAAAGTGATAAATTCCTAGACATATACACCCTCTCAAGACTGAACCAGGATGAAATTGAATTCCTAAATAGACCAATAATGAGTTCTGAAATTGAGGCAGTAATTAATAGCCTACCAACCAAAAAAAAAAAAAAAAGCCCAGGACCAGACAGGTTCACAGCTGAATTCTACCACAAATACAAAGAAGAGCTGGTACCATTTCTACTGAAACTAATCCAAAAAACTGAAAAGGGGGGACTTTACCCTAACTCATTCTATGAGGACAGCATGATCCTGATACCAAAACCTGGCAGAGATGCAAAAAAAAAAAAAAAAAAAAAAAATTCAGGCCATTATCTTTGACAAACATTGATGCAAAAATCTTCAATAAAATACTTTCAAACTAAATCTACCAGCACATATAAAGGCTTATCCACTACAATCAAGTAGGCTTATCCACTACAATCAAGTAGGCTTATCCCTGGGATGCAAGACTGGTTCCCAGTACACAAATCAATAAATGTGATTCATCACATACACAGAGCTAAAGAAAAAAAACACATAATTATCTCAATAGATACAAAAAAGGCCTTCAATAAAATTCAACATTCCTTCATGTTAAAAACTCTTAATAAAGTAGGTATTGAAAAAGCATACCCCAAAATAATAAGAGACATATATGACAAACCCACAGCCAATATTATACTGAATGGGCAAAAACTGGAAGCATCTTCTTGAAAACTGGCACAAGACAAGGATTCCCTGTCTCAGCACTCCTATTCAACATAATACTGAAAGTCCTGGCCAGAACAATCAGGCAAGAGAAAGAAATAAAGGGTATTCAAATAGGAAGAGAGGAAGCAAAATTATCTTTGTTTGCAGATAACATGATCCCATATCTACAAAACTTCATTGTCTCAGTCCAAAAGCTAATTAAGCTGATAAGCAACTTCAGCAGCCTCAAGATACAAATCAGTGTACAAAAATTACTAGCATTTCTAGACACCACCACAGGTGAACCAAGAGCCAAACCAGGAATCAACTTCCATTTGCAATTGCTACAGAGAATAAAATACTTAGGAATATAACTAGCAAGAGAAGTAAATGACCTTTTCAAGGAGAACTACAAACCACTGCACAAAACAATCTGAGATTATACAAACAAATGAAAAAATATTCCATGCTCATGGATAGGAAGAATCAGTATTATTAAAATTGCCATGCCACCCAGAGCAATTTATGAATTCAATACTATTCTCATTAAACTACCATTGACATTTTTCACAGAATTAGAAAAAACTATTTTAAAATTCATATGGAACCAAAATAGAGCCTGAATAGCCAAGACAATCCTAAGCAAAAAGAACAAACCAGGAGGCATCATGATACCTGACTTCAAACTATTCTATAAGGCTACAGTAATAAAAACAGCATGGTACTGGCACAAAAACAGACACCCATAGACCAATGGCACAGAATAGAGAACCCAGAAATAAGACCACACATCTGCAATTATTTGATCTTTGACAAACCTGACAAAAACAAGCAATAGGGAAAGGAGTCCCTATTTAATAAATAATGCTGGGAGAACTGGCTAGCCATATGCAGAAAATTAAAACTGGACCTCCTATTTACACCATATACAAAAATCAACTCAAGATGGATTAAAGATATAAATGTAAACCAAAAACTATAAAAAACCTGAAAGAAAATCTAGGCAACACCATTCAGGAGATAGGCATAGGTACAGATTTCATGATATATACGCTGAAAGCAAAGATTGACAAATGCAACCTAATTCAATGAAAGAGTTTCTGCACAGCACAACCAACTATCATTAGAATGAACAGACAACCAGAAATTATCATTAGAGTGAACAGACAACCTACAAAATGGGAGAAAATTTTTGCAATCTATCCATCTTAAAAAGGCCTAATATCCGCCATCTACTAGGAACTTGAACAAATTTAGGAGAAAACAAACAACTCCATTACAAACTGGGCAAAGAACATAAATAGACACTTCTCAAAAGAAGACATACATGCAGCCAGCAAACATACGAAAAAAAGCTCAACATCACTAATCATTAGAGAAATGCAAATCAAACCACAATGAGATATCATCTCACTCCAGTCAGAATGGCTATTATTAAAAAGCCAGAAAACAACAGATGCTGGTGAGGTTGTGGAAGAAAAAAAATGCTTTTACACTATTGAAGAAAGTGTCAATTAGTTCAACTATTGTGGAAGGCAGTGTGGTAATTCCTCAAAGACTTAGTGGCACAAGTATGTTTTGACCCAGCAATGGGATTGCTGAGTACATACCTAAAGGAATATACATTATTGTTATAAAGATACATGCACATGTATGTTTATTGCAGTACTATTCACAATAGAAAAGACATGGAATCAACCTAAATCCCCATCAATAATAGACTAGATAAAGAAAATGTGACACATATACACCATGGAACACTATGCAGCTATAAAAAATGAGATCATGTCCTTTGCAGGAACACGGATGGAGCTGGACATCATTATCCTCAGCAACCTCACAAAGGAACAGAAAATCAAATACCACACGTTCTCATTTATAAGTGGGAGCTGAATTAGGAGAACAAATGGACATATTGGGGGGAACAACATACACTGGGGCTTGTTGGAGGGTACAGGGTAGGAGGAGGGAGAGCATCAGAAAAAATAGCTAATGGATGCTGGGTTTAATACCTAGGTGATTGAGTGATCTGTGCACCAAACCACCACGGCACATGTTTACCTATGTAACAAACCTGTGCATCCTGCACATGTATCCCTAAACTTAAGATAAAAGTTTGAAATAAAAAAAAAATAAATAAAAAGTAATTAAAAATATTTAGAAGATATTCAGAAACTCAAAATATTTTTTTAACTAAAGGGATGTCTAGAAAAAATAATAAAATAGGCCGGGCGCGGTGGCTCAAGCCTGTAATCCCAGCACTTTGGGAGGCCGAGGCGGGTGGATCACGAGGTCAAGAGATCGAGACCATCCTGGTCAACATGGTGAAACCCCGTCTCTACTAAAAATACAAAAATTAGCTGGGCATGGTGGCACGTGTCTGTAGTCCCAGCTACTCGGGAGGCTGAGGCAGGAGAATTG
>PVKV010030781.1:0-21860 GCA_004027835.1 Alouatta palliata
AATTTCTATTTCTAGGTCCTTGAGGAATCGCCACACTGTCTTCCACAATGGTTGAACTAATTTACATTCCCACCAACAGTGTAAGAGTGTTCCTATTTCTCCACATCCCCTCCAGCATCTGTTGTCTCCAGATTTTTTAATGATCGCCATTCTAACTGGCGTGAGGTGGTATCTCAATGTAGTTTTGATTTGCATTTCTGTTTATATGATGAATCATTTATTGATTGGCAAATATTGACCCATCATGCATCCCTAGAATAAAACCCACTTGATCGTAGTGTATTATTTTTTTATATATATATTTTTATTGCATTTTAGGTTTGGGGGTACATGTGAAGAACATGCAAGATTGTTGCATAGGTACACACATGGCAGTGTGATTTGCTGCCTTCCTCCCCATCACCTATATCTGGTATTTCTCCCCATGCTATCTTTTTGATATGTTGTTGTATTTGATTTGCTAGTATTTTGTTGAGGACTTTTGCATCTATATTCCTCAGAGATGTTGGTCTACATACAGTCTTCTTTTTCTGTTGTGTCTTTGACTGGCTTTGGTATCAGTGTGATACTGTCTTCGTAGAATGAGTTGCAGAGGATCTTCTCCTCCTTGGTTTTTTGGAACAGTTTCAGTAGGTTTGGTATCACTTCCTTTTTGTGCAGCTGAACTCTTTGTTGTTGGCATTTTTTTATTACTGATTGAGTCTCACTACTTGTTATTGATCTGTTCAGTATTTCTGTTTCTTCCTGGTTCAGTCTTGGGAGGCTGTATGTGTCCAGGAATTATCTATTTCCTTTAGATTTTGTAATCTATGATCATAGAGATGTTCACAGTAGTCTCTGATGATCTTTAGGGTTTCTGTGGTTTCAATGGTAACATCTGCATTTTCCTTTCTGATTGTGCCTATTTGAATCTTCATTTTTCTTTCCTTGGTTAGTCTACCTAGTGGTCTATTGATTTTGTTTATCTTTTCAGGGAAATAATTTAGAATTTCATTGCAATCTGCTCCTGAGTGATCTTTAGGTAAATGATGAAATTAAGAAAGAATCTTTTTTTAAGTGCAACAAATGAAAGTGGAAGCAAAACATACCAAAATTTCTGCAATACCACAAAAGCAGAGCTAAGACAGAAGTTTATATTGTTAAATACCCACATCAAAAAAATAGAAAGACCACAAATTAACAACCTGTCACATCTCAAAAAAAAAAAGAAAAACAAAAGATAGCAGAAGCAAATAAAAACGAAGATAAGAATAGTACTAAATGAAATTGTATCCTGTTCTTACTGTTTTATGTACTGAAGGTAAATTTAATTCATGCGTTTTTTGTTTATCTGCACTGAAACACTAATCGAATGCAGAAATAGTTTAGAATCTTATACAATTTGGACCTTTTACTTAGAATCAAATCTTTCATCCTGACATTTAATGTTTAACAGGGTCAATATTGAGGTTGCTTTGAGCAGAGCTAGGTACATAATTTGTAAAGTTTAGTGCAAAATAAAAATGTATTCAAACAACAAAAAATGCTGTTAAAGATACTAAAATATAAAGTACTTTTTTTTTATTCATTGGTCTGTCTTCTAACTTGTGGCATTTAAAAATTTGCTATTTAATTTGTTTCTTTGAAAAAAAATTAAGTCAATCATTTTTATGTATTTTATCTTTCATAATACTAATTTCAAATAAAAACACCAGAGCATTTAACTTGCATATAGAATCACCAAAATTGCATGATTCACACTCCATAGCTCATACAAGCAAATGTATGTTGTTCTTACCAAATCAGTGAAAACTCAGTCCAAAACTAACTCAACTATTTTTATCTCACTCATCTGTACCCACGTAATCTGTATATAATCTATATATAAAACTAGTATGGGCAAAAAGCAATCAAATTGCAGGTCTTGTCTTTTGCAAAGGAGGAATATGCTTACATTTCTTTATTTATTTTTTGTATTTTTCTATTTCTAAATTAAGGATATATTTATGTATTATAGTAAAGTAAAACAGAATTTTTATTTGAAAATAAATATATCTTAATGCTCCTAGCTAAGGATGTGGCTGCAACATCTCACTGCCTTCAGGTTTTAGCAGGAGGTCCTGTGGAAATAGAACTTGGTGTGTTTTTGCACATGCCCAACCAAGGATGCAACCAATGAAAACCCTTTGAATTGAGTTTTTGTCTTTATCTCTTTTAAAATATTTCACTTGCATTTTTTAAGCTTCATGTCATTGATAATTTTAAAGGATAAGTACTTGTCATTTTGGAGAATGTCTACAATCTGGTTTAGTCTAATTATTTCTCCTTTATTAATGTAAAGTAGTTTAGGTAACCTATTACATAGGCATTTTTGTTTGTTTGTTTTTGTAATTTCCATCACATTACATCGGAGGAACTCTGATGTTAGGTTGCTCCAATATTGGTGATGCTAAGTTTAACAACTTGATTAAGATATTGTCTGCCAGATTTGTTCACTGTAAAGATACGTCTTCATTTGTAATTAATAAGTAATCTGTGACAGTAACACCTGATGGATTTTTCACTCATTGACGGTTCTTGCCTGAAACAACTATTGCAGTTATGTAAATTAGTTATTTTGTAGTTCTTTCATTCCTTCTACATTTCAGTATTTACTAACTGACATTCTTCTGTGAAGTAGAGTTTAAACCATTCCCTGCACACTCATTTTTTAAAAAGTCATGATTTACATGCATTTCATTTTCAATCTATTATCATTCATTAGTATCATTTGTAATTTCATGGTCAAATTGATCCAAACTTAGCCAGTAGGAGCCCCTTAGAATTATCTTTTTGACATTCTTATTCATAGCTTTGCAACCTTCTATTGAAGTTTTCTACACACACACATACACACATACACACACACACACACACACACACACACACGACTTACTGAAACTCTCTACAGGCTCAATTAATTTTCACAATTTAAGCCTACCTGTGTACCCTGCACTGAGCTCAAGAGGTGGCAAATCGCAAGCCTTGCGGGAGTCCTCTCCTCCTCCCCTTCAGCCACACTCCACATCCCGTTCATGTTTGAATATTTTCTTGTTTTCCAGCATGAGATGTCCCACACTCACTTGTACTTTCCTGCCCTCAAAACTGGCAAAACACTTCTTCCAGGAACTTAGGTTCATTCTAATGAAGAGTGGAATTTGGAAACCAAGATGTAAGTATTTAAATCTATTTAAATGCCGTCTTTTAATATGAACATATTTTATATTTTGTATAAATATAAATTTTAAACATAAATATGTTAAAAGGATAGTGAGAAATTTACAAAACATGACTAATGGAGCAACCAAAAATAGAAGCACATAAAAGGACACAATCTTCCTTGAGGCAAAAACTAAGTCCTGTAAAATTTGTAATATTCTCAAAATGAATTAATGAGTTACTGAAATTAGAAGCCAAATCTCCTTTTTTGGAATATCATACAAGTATTCCTATTTATTTGAGGGGAAATGCAGGAATCTATAGGTAAAATAAAATAGATATAGTAGGGCTACCAGACATGAGAGTGCATTTTAGCTCTGAAATAAACAAACCAGTGCAGCATTTACCTAACAATGGACAAAGAATGCAATTATTTCAGAGAAACAAAATAGCAGATTAAAGAAATTAGTACAGTACAAATTAGGGGGACAAGGATAGACATATTAAATAAATGATCCTGGAGATATTGCTAGCAGCTTGACAATTATAATACTAATTTTTATCATTTTAGTTTCTAGAATAATGAGATTTATTTGTTAAAAAAGTAAATATAAGGAGAAAAATGTCAGTAATTGGACTGTGGAATTTTTTTTTTTTTTTTTTTTTTGAGATGGAGTTTCGCTCTTGTTACCCAGGCTGGAGTGCAATGGCGCGATCTCGGCTCACCGCAACCTCCGCCTCCTGGGTTCAAGCAATTCTCCTGCCTCAGCCTCCCGAGTAGCTGGGACCACAGGCACGTGCCACCATGCCCAGCTAATTTTTGTATTTTTTAGTAGAGACGGGGTTTCACCATGTTGACCAGGATGATCTTGATCTCTTGACCTCGTGATCCACCCACCTCGGCCTCCCAAAGTGCTGGGATTACAGGCGTGAGCCACCGCGCCCGGCTGGAATTTAACAGTTTGCAATCATAAACATTTCATGACATTTTTTACATTGAAAAGCATCATAAGTAGAATTACGAAGCAAGTTATACATGAATAAAAATGTTGGATTATTATGAAAAAATGTTTTTATAATAAAGAGTACAGGAAGGAGATAAACAGTTCACATCACAGTCAGTGTAAACCATCAATGTAGTTTTCAAATAAACAAAGGAGTAAGAATACCAACAAACAAAGACATCTTTCACACGTCACACTGGCATGTTTTTAAGCCTCCAAGTTTGTCAAGGGTGCAGTGAAAAAGGAGCTCATATCCTGCTTTGGAGAAGCTAAGCTGGCCATAGCTTTGTGAGAGCTACTTGTGAAAAGCACCTCACGCACCTGAACATGACTCTAACAGTTTATCCTGGAATTTAATATCTAGATTTGAAAAATGAAAACATTAAGAGATAAGATGGCTATTTTGAACAAGTGTATTATATATATTACACACTCAAATGAGAGAATGCTGTGTGGCCATTGCCATGCATTTGAAAAACACTTCAGAACATTGGAATATATTCAAAACATTAAAAAGCATACAGCATTAAAAAACACATATAATATTTCACGACATAGGCACTCCAGAAGCATATACCATTTGAAATATCTATATGCTTAGTATGTATATGGATATATATAACTATACAAAAATCAAACTATGTCATATGTATGACATTTTCAATGTTACCCATACACCTAGACAAACATGTTTGAAAACATATATAACAAATATTAACACCAATTTTTTTGGGAGGTGTGATATGATCAATATAATTTTAATATATATTTGCATTTTAAAGTTTTAGAAATGATCATTTACTATGCAGCCATAAAAAAGGATGAGTTCATGTCCTTTTCAGGGACGTGGATGGAGCTGGAAACCATCTTTCTCAGCAAACTGACACAAGAACAGAAAACCAAACACCACATGTTCGCACTCATAAATGGGTGTTGAACCATAAGAACACATGGACACAGGGAGGGGAACATCACACATCCGGCCTATTGGGGGGTTGGGGGGACTAAGGGAAGGATAGCAGGGGGTGGGGCGATTGGGGAGGGATAACATTAGGAGAAATACCTAATGTAGATGATGGGGGGATAGATGCAGCAAACCACCATGGCATGTGTATACCTATGTAACAATTCTGCACGATCTGCACATGTACCCCAGAACTTAAAGTATTACAAAAAAAGAAATGATCATTTACTGCCATTATCTAAAAATATTAGAAAAAAATTAAAAACTATCTTCCAAAGAAAATAGATTTCTCTTTTCATGGTTCCATAAGAAGATTCAGTATAGAACTTTTCAAAGATTTTTCACTTTATGAAAATATCAGTCTAAACTAAATCTGTCCTATATTTCTACTCACCTGATGAATAAAAAGTAAAAACTGTGGTCAACAACCCCAAATGATGTTTTCTTTAATTTTTTTTTTAATTTGTGAAGAACGTGACATATTCATATTTCTGTCTATAAAATAAATGTGAATAAAAGTATCTCCACATTACTTTGAAGTGACTTATTTCAGCCACCTCTCACCCTGGACTTTGGAAGCTGAAATTCAACTGCTTGTTTTATTGGCAGTGAATCTGTACGGGACTGCAGCAACCTCAATCCTTGCCTCCTCAGAGGAAAGAATTCAACTGAGGGGCTCAAGGCAGGAGAAACTGAGGTAAGTTTTAGAGCAGGAATGAAAGTTTCTTAAAAAGCTTTAGAACAAGAAAATCCTTTGCCCTGAGTTTTTTGTTTGTTTGTTTGTTTTATTGAGACGGAGTTTGGCTCAGGCTGGAGTCCAAGGCTCACCGCAACCTCTGGCTCACTGCAACCTCTGGCTCACCACAACCTCCGCCTCCCTGGTTCAACCAATTCTCCTGCCTCAGCCTCCTGAGCAGCTGGGGTTACAGGCAGGCATCACCATGCCTGGCTAATTTTGTATTTTTGGTAGTAAGGGGGTCTCTCCACGTTGGTCAGGCTGGTCTTGAGCTCCCAACCTCAGGTGATCCGCCCCGCCTCAGCCTACCAAAGTGTCGGGATTACAGGTGTGAGCCACTGCACCAGGCTGATTTGGGGTTTTATATGTTGGCATGCTTCCAGAGTCTTGCCTCCCTTCTGCCCTAATTCTTCCCTTAATGTGGGCTGCGCACCTGCGGGGTGGGCTGCTGGGGCTTGGGAGGGGCGCATGCGCAATGTGTTTACTGGCGTTGTACGCAGGCTAACGTGGCACGTTCCTCCCTTTTCCCTGGAGTGCCCTGGAAGGTCGTATCTCAGTCAGGCGCCGCCATTTTGCCTGTTAGTGCGCATGTGTGAGCCCACTCGTGCACTCCCCGGATGTACCAGGAAGCTGCTGATCACCAGCTTCAGGTTTTTATTCTGTGCAGGGAGATTGCCTTTCCCTGGCGCTGCCTGTGACCAACTTTTATTTTAAACAGGCAGTGTGACAGCTGCCTGACTTTCCTGGTGGGGCGTGGGGGCCTCTCCTGCCCTGTTGGTGTCTGAATAGCTACCCACTGTAACACTTACAGAAGAAATATCTCTATGCCTTCCTTTTGTATTGTCACTATCATTTAATAGGCGGTAGGTTCAACAGTCCCAGCCCCAGGTTCTCCCTGAAGTCCTCACGTGCCTAGGTCCGCCCGGGGAAGCTGCAGGTGAATCAGCTTTGGGGTCGTCGGGAGTGCCCTCGTTGGCTGGGCCAACAGGTGGGCTCCGGTTTGGGACCTGGATCCCGTTTGCCATCAAGTCCTCAGGAGTGAGGTCGGCCGCGCTGTCCTTCAACCCCTGTGGGCAACGAGAAGCCGGGCCGGGCAGTCCCCCTGCTGCGTGGTCTCGCGGGGACTCCTCCGGGGGTGTCACTGGCCCAGGCCAGGAGCCCCAGGCAGGGCCCGCCTCCGCGTCCACGCGCCTCACTGAGCAACCCCCGTGGCGCCCCATTGGTGTCCTGGGACTACTACCTCTAGATGGGCTGTGGTGTGTTCTCAACAGAAGACCCCGTTCATCTCCATCGCTGGCGGAACCTGGGACCCACAGTGCACACCCTGAGCCCTGGCGACACACCGCATCTCCGCGCCCCGAGGGCCTGAGGCCCGGCTGACGGAGGCTCCCTGCGAGCTGGTTTTACTGTGTGGCTTGTAGGTATTAGAGGCAAGAGGAAAAAGGATTTGCTGGTAGTGTTATGATAGCTTTTAATCTTTTCCTTTGCATTCACTGGCTACTACAAATCAGATTTAGATGATCCCAAGCGAGAGGAATGGGTGCTTTATTCTTGCACATACTGGCATGGCATGTATCAGAGAACTGAATGTATTAATCTAAAAGGCAACTTTTGAAGGAAAACAACTCCCCGCCTTGCAGGGGTGCTTAAGGTCATCAGTGTGGTCCTTTCTGCTGTCAGCCTCTTCACTCCTGTGCACCTTTTAGTCTCCTGGAAAAATAAATGCTCACTTCCAGCCTGTCTACTCGTTTTTTTTTTTTAAGGCAAAACTATTCCTCTTATAAGTAGGCGTATTTTATTAGGGAGATGCCTCTTCTAATTCAAACAAAACAAAACAAAATTTTGTTTCTATTTACACAATTTAATTGGGTATATTTTCAATATTGTTAGTCATTAACTTGTCCTGACAATAGATGTTCCAGTGTAAGGAAACTGCAGCAGAAATCATACAGGATAATGTCATACAGTATTTACACTGAATATGCACATTCACATTTTAAATCAAGCACATCCCCTAATTGCCAGCGTGTTCCTGTATTAACAAAACACACAATTTTCTAGGAAGTTGTAGTGTTGCTAACGGTATAATAACGCAGTTTAACTTGGCTCTGTTTGGAAACGCAATGCCAGTGAGCCTTGCATTTTGTTGTCATTGGCTAGAAGCCAAGGCTTTCGTTCAGCGGCTGGTCCTAGAGCTCACATCCACTCTGGAAGCAATCAAAATCTAGCCACGTGAGAGCAAATGGCCCTGGTACTTTTCTGTACACGGGTGGAATCCTGAAGGCCTGACAGATAAGCACCATAAATCTAAGATCTTAAAAAATATTTTTTAGAGTTTAGGGTTTCAAATCCTGTTTCAAAGACATCATTACATTACAACAGATATCCTAAATGATTCTGAAAGGAAAATTCAAAAGTTAAAACTTAAGAAAATTTCACATCAAAAAGAAAAAAAAAAGTGTTTTCTTTGACCTGAGTATTTGCATCGCATCTTACAAGTCTTTTATTTTTTATGTTTTATTTTCATAGGTTTTTGGGGGAACTGGTGGTGTTTGTTTACATGAATAAGTTCTTTAGTGGTGATTTCTGAGATTTTGGTGCACCCATCACCAGAGCAGTGTACACTGTACCCAATTACAAGTCTATTTTAGAATGTTGTCAATATACTCAGAATGCTTGACACATTCTTGAGTACTTCTTCAATTCAAAAGTTTTTTTTTTTATTTTTTAATTTTTCCTGCCACTTAGGTAGGAAGCATGACTTGACTCCAGAGCCAGGACCAGGATAAAAGCATCTTTCAGTCAAACATGCCCACCAGTGTGTCATGTCAATTTACCGTTGTCATGGCAACACTTGGGAGTTACCATCCCTTTCCAGGAATGAACCAGTGGTTCCTACCCCTTCCCTAGAAATTTCAGCATGAACTGCCCCTTAATTTGCATGCAATTAAAAGTAGTATATATTTTTTTCTGGTAAAACACCTTAATAAATTCTGTTGGACTTTACAAATTGTTACAGACCATAGTTGAATTTCCTATTGTTTTAATAATTTGCTTCACAATATTTGGTTGCTAAAAATATATTATCAAAATATTGAGAGAAACAAATATTAAAAAACTATTAAAAACAATCATGACCAGGTCTGAAAGACATTGAATAATGAAAATAGAAATATTGGAAGAAATTCTATAAACAGCAGTGTTCAATATGAAGAACAGAGTACATGTATATATATTATACAATCATAGGTCAGTTATATTTGGTGGTAAAATATTTTGAAAACACATGCAAGGGACATGTAAATAAGAATCACCTCTACACTCTCCACTTCAAACATAATTTCAACTATTATGATATATACTACTCTGAATTTTATACACTGCTTATATAGATAGCTCATAGTGTGTAACCTGTTTTATAAGCTACTTTTATTTTACTCTGTCTTCATACATGACATTTATTTATTTTTCTTTTTTATTTATTTTCTTACTTTAAGTTCTGGGGTACATGTGGAGATCTTGCAGGACTGTCACATAGGTATGCACATGCCATCGTGGTTTACTGCCTCCATCCCCATGGACTATGTTTATTAATATAACATTGTCCTAAACGACTGCTTTCTGTTTTCTTTTAAGTATGCACCACCGTTTACTTCACCAAATCTGTACCATTATTTTGTTTTCGATTTCTGATACAATAAATGTGCTTGGCGGTAAGTATTCATGTAAATTCTCATTTATCTTTAGTATAAAGCTTCAATAACAGAAGACCTCACTGTGCACAGGTATGGTTCTTCCTTCCAGAAATAATGTCAGATGATCCTCTGTAATGGTGTTTGCCCACTCACGTTTCTATCAGCAGCATGGCGTGTTGCGTGCTGGCTACCTGTGCTCTCCTGCTATTGTCAGACATCATTCAAACACTCTGTCCATTTAACTGAGAAGAAGTACAGTCTTGTTTTTTATGATAAGTTTGATTGAAGTTATATATGTATATGTCTGTATGTATCTGTGTATGTATATGTATTGGACTATATGTATATACATACATGTGTACAGGTGTACATAAATGTATCTGCATATGCCTGCACATATATGCATGTGTCTGAGTGTATAGATGTATGTATGCTCACATGGGTGTATATGTACCTATTTGCCCATTCACACCTGCATAGGTGTGTCTATGAACTTTAGCTCTTTGAGGCCACATGCTTTAAGAGGACTGTGCTTTACCTCACAATGCACATGAATGTAATGGAGATGCCTGTCCCACCTCATGTGAGCATCATTTTCAGCACTGAGGAGGTCGCCACAGGACTCCTGGGCCTGTGATCCCAGCTCCATCAGACCAGGGTGTAGAATCCAAACATTTCTACCTGCACATATTAAGGGTGTGAAAGACACGTATTTTCAAGTAGAGCTGCCAAATGAAGCGTTTCTCTCTCATGAGAATTTTTGTTTGTTTGTTTGTTTTTCTCTGATAAAGAAATATTATTATTATGTGTCAAAATGCAATCCTATATGTAGCTTTCCTTCCAGGTTCTCCCCTCACACGGGTCCCTGAAGCTACAGCAAACCCCTCACATGACCCAGGAGATCCATATTTGCTACGGACTTAACAATATGGGTCTCATTCAGTAATTGAGGGGACAAGGGGAAGAATAATTTATATTGATTTTTTTAAATGATAACCTCATTTATTTTAAATCTTTCCTGAGATGCAGGCACCTCCTGCCCTCTCTCCCTGAATCCTGCAGCAGAGCCATGAGGCCTTCTTCCCTCTCCAGCTCCAGTTCTGAGCCTACCCTTCCGCAGACGGAATAAAGTTCTGCTCTCAGTTTCTCCCACTACCATCCTTCTGGTCACCACCGATGAGCAAATTTCAGATTTACCTAGCTCATTAGAAAGCAGTGATGCTGTGGGAAATGACAAACTTCTGAGGCATACCACTGATTTATTTTAGAGTGCCTGTGTGTATGAGTGTCTGTGTGTGTGTGTGTGTGTGTGTGTGTGTGTGTGTCTGTTTCCAGTGTAACAATGAGCCTAAACCCACGTTCTGTGCCTAAATCATATTCATAACAAGTACTTTTAGCACAAAACAAGCATTTCTCAATTAGAGGGGGTTCACTTCCTTTTTCGCTGCCCTTACTGTAGGATTTGCTTCTGTAAAACTTATAGTTGTGAGGCTCTAGCAGCTTAGTCCAAGCCTCCCATCTGGGGTTGGCTTCCCTTGAAGTGGATTCTTTTTTTATTCTGAATCTCCTTACTCTTTATCAGTCACATGAAATGTGAGAATGTTTTTCTACCATTTTAGTGAGTCTGTGTATATCCAAGAAGGCTATATGATGGACTCTTTTTGTATTATATATAGTTTTTAAAATTTTCCAAACACAGGACTAACGTCTTTAGGTATTTTTTATGAAGAAATTTACAAATATTGATTTATATTCACATATCACTTTTCAATGACTTTTTTTTCTTTTATGACTGTCAAAGGCTTCCTTCCCTACCACTCTGTGTAATAAAAATGTCCATAGAATGTGAGTGTTTTGTGACTAGCAGAACACTAGATGTAAATAGAACGAAGCTCTGTCTGCATCCCATTGCTTCTTTCATTCTCAAAGCCACCATCCAAATATCCAGGTCAAAGGAGAGTCAAGCCCTGTCATGATAACTGGGTCAGTAGCCAATTCTGATTATATTGTAAGTACATTTTTATGGAAAATTCTTATCCAGTTACTAAGGCACACTGATAAAGAGATTGATTTTCCTGAAGCATAAATCTGACCATGGCACTTGCTATCACAAAACCCACAAATGACATTCGAAGGCCCAGAGGCCTACACTGGAGGCCAAAGCCCAACACGATGAAAAAACACATTTCTTTGCACTTTCTTTTCTCCCGCTCCTCCTCATTTACTTTTATCTTGACAAGAATTGTATTTCATCATAATCATTTGCCTTGTGTTTTTACTCCATTTTTTTCTTTCTGGAAGGCTATTCTTTTTCTTGACGCATATGTCTAAAGTCTTTGTGTCTTTCACAGAATACGGTAAGTGGCTATGCCCTTAAGAAAGGCTTTTTGACCCTCAGCGGTAGGACTTTCCCTCTTCCCCCTCAGTCCTAGTCCCTTTTCTCCTTTAATACACAAATGCTCTTCACCTCTGTCTTCTGGATTTAAGTATTTTATAACCTAGAATATAATTGTTTGTCCAGCTGGTAGAGTAATGGAACAGACTGGTGATATCAATATCTAGGTTATATCTGACTCACAGCCCTGCTATAGAATGTATTTGTTATATGTAGATCCACCCTAAATTTCATCTCTCCTGTGAAAAATGGGATAATAACCATTATGACAGATACTGTTGATTGGTTGATCGGTCCAAGCCCCTTCACGGGTGTAGAAGCTAGAAAGCCTAAAACAGCAATTTCAGACTCAGCTGAAATTAAAATTCTTGATGTACTGTCAGGTCTACCAACCAAAATTACTTGGAATTCTGGAGTCTGTAAATACATCCTATGGGTAGAGATTGTGTATGAGATCCGTTCTGTTTCGGTGTTTTGGGAGCTGCGCTGGCTTTCAGAAACAGGTGTGATGTCCTGATTTTGGGAGGGTCAGCAGCTCCGCTGATGGCTCAGATCTGCATGTGATTTTGGCTGTCCACATTCAGACCTGTCTAGAACTGCTTTCTTTTATTCCTTCTGGAAACCAATAACTCTTTTTGCTTAAATTAGCTAGAGGAGATTTTTATCTGTCCAGTTGAATTTAGAGCCATACAGCAATCTTCCAGCCTGCCTGTTGCAGTTGAATGAAATAATATGTTCAACTACCTAAAATAATCACTTACACCTAGTAAATGCATTGTCATTCTTTCCCAGTTATAAATAATCCCACTTCATTAACAGCACCTTTCTTAGTTGTAGGGTCATCCTGACATAAACTTACTGAGAATAAGACACATTGTTGACTTTTCTTTTCTCTGTCCCAGTAGCCAGCAGGATGCATTCCTACATAGTCGGTAACCAATAATACATCTTGAATTAAGAGGAGTCCAGGCTAATAAGGATTATTTCCCATGTGATTGACATATTTTTATACCAATTAAACTGTCATGAACCATTACAGATTCTACCATTTTTGAAGAAGAAACAGAGAAAACTGCTTTTAGTCTCATTTTTTAACCTCAATAATCAAGTAAAATGCAAAAAAAAGTAATGAGACTCACAGTTTGATTTTAATTCACTCACTGAGTGCCTTGCCCACTGACAACACACTTCAATGATGGAGGGTAATAAATATAACGGTTGTATGACTTTTTTTCAGAAACTATGCTCAGAAGTCCTGTCTAAGTTCGTCTGTGCAGAATGCCATGGAAGACTCCTTATGGAAAATGCAAGCTTAGTAAAGTAAGCCCATCAGTGCCGCAGAAACATGTTTTTAAAGCAGTTCTACCATGAATATGTCAAATGGCCTTTGCAATTTTCCCCTGCTTTCTTTGAAGGACATAGTTTACCTCTTTATGTATAGTTTCTAGAAACTCTTGTGGAAAATAAGCCAATTCCTGTTTGTTTCTGACAGTTTGGAAAAAATTATTTATTGCTTTTATGGGAATGTGCTTCTTCTTTTCCCTCAGACTGGACCTTAGCATTGTAATCCTGGAATGATAATAATCTATTTCTTTCCTCACACTACTGAGCCTGGAGTGACCCCGTCTGACCCAATTGAAATTGATTTTGTTGTTGAACTCCTAGCTAGGGCAAATTAATCTTAGATCCATACAAGATCAGGGAAGCAAGACAGAGAGTACAAAGACCTCAAGTACTGAGGGAAAAATTAGTTCTGGAGAAGGTATTTTAAGTTTGGCAAGATAAATGGCTACAATGACTTGCTTTCACAGAACATCTGTAGGAAGGGGGAGGAGAATGATGGGGCCTCTCAGAGAAAGGCTGTAATTTAATAGCCTAATTTCCTGCCTGGTCCTGCAAAAATATCTGCCTGCTGCTGACAGCTGATGAAAATCACCAAGGGTTTGATTTGGTCCCTAGTGTGGGACAAGTTGAGACCCACCTTTCCCTCAGATGCTTGAGGCAATCAGTGGTGCTTCAGCAGACAGAGAAGGCTTCTGTCTCCTCATTATAAAATAAAAATTTGATCACCCTGAGAAATGTATCCCATGCCCACAAGAGGAGTTGGCAATGCCTATCTGCCACATGACACCTAAGTCCACTCTCCTCGTTAGCGAGGAAAGGGATTTTGTTCTGGGATAGTTTTTGTAACTCACTGCTCCACCAATTAAACAAATATGGCTAAGTCTCCTACGAGCCAAAGTGGGAAATCTCTCCCTGTAAGTGGGTTCCTCATCCAAATTGCAACTGTGTTCATTTTTTTAATCTTACCCACAGTCACTGAAGTGCCTCTAGGACACATTTTCTGATTCTTATAAAAAGACAATTCTAATTAGTTCTCTAACACAGTGACCTAATTTCCACTATTTGAATGGCTTCCCCTTGAACAGTGCTCTCTTTGCTGGTCCTTGGAGATCTCAGATGCCTGGGGGTCCTGCTGTCTAGGTCGAATCACTTAACACTCCCTAATTCCTGATTCACCCGGCCAAAATACAATGGACTGTCAAACAGATACTGTGGGCCAGGGTGAGCGGGCTTTATAGCACTGAAATGTCACTGGGTAATAGATTCTGAAATCTGTGCCCTGTCAAAAAAAGGGGGGGTTCCACTACTTCCATAGCCCCTCCAAATTTTGTCTTCACACAGATGTCATTTTCCCTTTTCTTTCAATCTAACAATTTTTATGCTATTAAAATTACCAGAAACAGTTCAGTAATACAAATGCCAAATTATAACCTAAAGCTGATGATGCTGGAGCTTTAAATAAATATCTTTCAATATCATTTACTTCACATAATGGTTAGCTACAAAATAACAGATCAGTGTTTTAAAATTGATTTTAAAATTAGTGAATTTATTTTAACTGAAGACAAAATCATATACTATTTTTTAAAATGTTTAATGTCACCTTACCAGCCAAATATAAGACCTTTTCTTCTATGTGTTTTATTACATTATATATATATATATGTTTATATTATATACATATTTATATTTATACATATTTATATAGCTGAAATCACAGAAACCTATTTTTTATTTTTTCTTGGAAAAATATGATATACTTCCTATTCTTTAATATAGATTCTGTAATAATAACTTTGGTGTTTGTGTAATATTCCAAATATATCTACTGCATATATTTATATTTATATGAAATGATTAGCTCCAAAGACATTTGTTGGACTATAAAAATGTAAAAATATAAATGATTTTTGCCATTTGTTGATTAGTTCCTCAGAAGAATAACATTAATGTATACAGACACGAACAAAGGCCAACAGTATTATAGGTGTGTGTTTGTGTGTGCAGGTGAATGTGGGCATGACCAAATTCTATCCATTTATATTTACCCCAAAAACTAACAATTTGTGATATCTTCTGAACTCATCAAGGCTCCACAGACTATTTCAGAGAGTTATTGCTCTATTTAATCTTCCACCATTAAAAAGATAATAATGAGAACTAAAATGGAAAGCTCACTGTAGTTGGGAGGATATGGAGTTGAATCTACAGCTCACTGTAGGTGGGAAGATACGGAGTTGAATCCACAGCTCATTGTAGGTGGGAGGATATGGAGTTGAATCTACAACTCTTTGTAGGTGGGAGGATATGGAGTTGAATCTACAGATCACTGTGGGTGGGAGGATATGGAGTTGAATCCACAGCTCACTGTAGGTGGGAGGATATGGAGTTGAATCCACAGCTCACCGTAGGTGGGAGGATATGGAGTTGAATCTACAACTCACCATAGGTGGGAGGATATGGAGTTCAATCTACAGCTGACTGTAGGTGGGAGAATATAGAGTTGAATCCACTGCTCACTGTAGGTGGGAGGATATGGAGTTGAATCTACAGGTCACTATATGTGGGGGAATATGGAGTTGAATCTACACCCTGTGGCTGGGCAGCTCTATCAGGTTCTTATTCAAAGGAACAATGCATTTCGCTATGAAAGCCAACATGGCCTCAGACTCTAACTCATTTTAGTGAATTCACCGATGCTTTCAAGTAAGTTGTATATTAAGTGTATTATAACAGTAGTTTGAAATAATAAAATGAAAATATGTGAATTTAAAAGATATATTAGAATGCTGAGGAAATGGTGAAAATGTGAGAAAGAGGTTATGGTAGAACTATTTGAAGAATGAAAGCGTTCCTTGGGCCCCCAGATTTCCAAGTAATGATCTCTGGACTGTGGAAAGTTCTTTCTACCTTAAAGGAGGTCTCTGCCGTAAATACTAGATGCACGTGTGTGATCTGAGCTTATTTAATTCAACTGAATCTTAATTTGTCTAAAAGTAGCTAAAGAATGAAGGATTATGAAGAAGAGTAAATGCAAATGAAACACATGGTTGAGCATTTATGAGCTCTCAGTAGGCCTGAAAATGTAAAATTCAGCCTGGTCCACAGTGTTCAATTCTCAGGCTAGACTACTATTTTATTGCAACAGCAGTATATCAATAAAGTTTCTTATTCTGTGTCCTTCTCCAGGAAACTCCGGGGTAAAATGCTAAGTGTGATACTAAGTGAGTTAATAGAATTATTCTTGAAGCTCTAAGTTACTTGATCAGAGCTAGGGTATGAAAGCTAAATCTCTTTCATTTGTAGGTCTTCCTGGGTTTTGTTTCTTAGCAAACAAAAAAAGCTAAAATGTTGATAGTTACCTCTGTTAATTCAATGAAACATTTCACCTGCATTGGAAAAGTGGTGTTCCACATCAGCACGAAGCAAATCCAAAATATCTAAAGTCCAGACTATGTGATTGGTTATTCTCTGGTTACTAATTGGTGATAAATGTTAGTAATCAATAATGAGTAGTGTTTGCTGGTTTAACTAGGCAAAGCAGTTTATGTTCACTTAGTCATGGACTAATCCTTCAGAGGTAATCAATATTGTAATTACAATATCTAAAGAAACAAGAAAAAGAAAGTCATAATAATTTATTGTAAATGATGCTGGTATCTCTGGAACATTTCCCAAAACAATTATAGTTTGTTTTTAGATTGTGTTTTTCCTTGCAGATTTAGCATATGAATCAGATTATTATCTAATTAGATTTTAATGCTTTCAAAACTTGTTAAGTTTCCAATTTCTTCCTTTCCTGGTGTATTTGGGGGTTATACGAGACAAATGGTTAAAAGTATAAATAGGGCTCAAGAATATAGCATATGTTACATTTAACCTTGGGTACATAGAGGTTGAAGTGATAGTCAAGTTCTATTTAACCTTAATATGAAGACCAAAGAATAAAGCAACTGCTAATGAGGAAGTAGAAACAAGTAAGGGTCATCGTGATTTTGTATAAGATTCACAGAATTAAATTCATATAGATTTAAAGACGTATCTCTTTTTTATTTTATTTTATTTTTATTTTACTGTAAACTAAGATTGCATTTTTTAAAAAGTTCTATATTGGCATTAACTAGAAAATAAAGGATTTTACCTGAAATTTATCAATAATATATCTTGGTGAAATCTATTGCTCTCTCACCAACTTTCTGGTTTACTGTGAAAAAAAATCTCTATCAGACTGTCTATTTTTTCTTCAATTTTAGGGTGAATCATATAACATACAAAATACTTGAGGAACTGTTTGGGACATTAATTATCCTGGTATTTCTGCCAAGCATTCTGTTTAGAACATGCAGAACACACAGCTGTTTTAGAACATATTCTCATGTAATTTTGATTTGGGAATATAGACAAGCTGACATTAATGGACCTTATTCTAGGCTGTGAATCTATGATTTAAGCAAGACAAGTAAGTGCAAGGTAAAAGAATCAAAGAATTAATTCCAAAAGGCATATTTTACCTTGACACAGAAGGAACAAAGAGGACTGGTGCAAACAGAGGCCACTCGTCTTCAGCTCTTATCACACAATTCCTTCCTTTGCCTACTAAATCACAGGACAGTCCTCTACAGGTTATAGTGCTTTGTCTCATTCCATCAGGATCTTTCCCATGAAAATGCAAGCCTTGTCTCAACTTCCTTATCCCGAGCATGTGGTGAGTAGCATGCCTAGCTCACAGGATGATTGCAAAAATTCAGTGATCTACATCATATAAAGTGCTTTCCACAATACCTGGCATACAGTAAGAACTAAAACAAATGTGAACTATTGTTGTTATCATGACTGGCTATCATTGACATACTGGCAGAACTAAACTAAAATTCTATTTTTTAAATTTAACTTTTAAGTTTAGGGGTACATATGCAGATTTACTATATAGGTAAAATTATGTCATGGGGGTTTGTTGTATAGATAATTTCCTCAACCAGATACTAAGCTTACTACCAAAAAGTTATTTTTTCTGATTCTCTGCCTCCACCCACACTCCACCCACAAGTAGGACCCAGTGTCTGTGCTTTCCATTTCTATCCATGTGTTCTCACCATATAGCTTCCACTTATAAATGAGAACATGTGGTACCAAATTAACATTCTTCAGAGTTCCATGGAAGCTCATAGAAAATCCCAAGCAGCAACCATGCATTGAAAATTTCCCCAGAGTTCCAGTACAAGCACTCATGTACTACTAAATCCCGCCCCTTAAAAACACTCCTGTCACAGTCTTCTTGTAGCTTATTCCAAAGCTCTTTCCATTTTAAAAGAAATGAAGATAAACCTTTCTAATTTGTCTTCTGAGGTTCCTGCACAGCAAGTTGGTCCAACAATCTGGATGTGAGAGGAATATGTCAGGTTAAAACGTGAAGAGAGTGAGTGTGTGGCAGAAGCCCCATCTGAGAAGCCGAGCTGGGGTGGCAGGAGCAGGGGGCCACAGACGGCAAACGCACTGGCACTCCTGTCTGCTTATACCCCGGCCTTCATCCTTTCTGGGAGCTAGACTTCTTGTCTGTTGGGTTTTTCAGTTGAGCTAATCCTTTACTCAGTCAGCAATTATTTTTTGAAAACCTATTATGTGCCAAATGGTGTTCTAAGTACTCGTGTTGAACAAATTGGAAAAGTTTCCTGCCCTGAAGGGGCTTATATTTCCGGAATTTTGCACTGAGCTATGCCCCAGATATATACATAGGACAAGCCCATGAGATCAGAAATGTAAAAGCAAAGAAGAGAGAGAAAAAAATAACACGGTGGAAATAAGCCAAGCCTGTCTTTCTCTTTGCAAGGAGACTATTTACAAACTGAGGGAGTAAAGGGCTCGCTCAACTGAATTCAATTCTACATCTATGAGTGATCTCCCTCCTCTCTTCCTTTCTGTCTCTCTTCCTCTTTTCTTCTTCTCTCTCTCTTTCTCTCATTAGAGACAGAGAAAGGGACAAATTCTTTTCTGCTGCTGACTGCATTTTCCCGCCACTGGTGAGTGACGGATGCCTGCACACTGGGTTCCCACCCCACAGTCGTTCTTACTATGCTATGCTAGGATGCCAGGATGCCAGGATACCAGGAGTTATGCACACTATTCAGGTACCAGCAAGTAGCTGTCCATATTTCAAACTCATGGCGTTGAAGAGAGATCCACAATTCTTATACAAACAAAGGCCATTTTTCTCTAGATCACTGGATTTGTAATTTTCAGATTTATCTTTCTCTCTGGGGCAAGTTTTTTTTTTTTTTCAAATGAAATCATACTTGAGTTCACAATATGTAGAAGAGATAGTTGTTCTCCTGAGTGCAAAGGGCAAAGTTACAAGTGAACTAATAGTTTATGGACACATGAGGTGCTCGTAAGTCTGGCTTGCCCAGAGCCATTCTGGTTTACGCTTACTGTCTTGCCATTATTATTGTACATAACAGTAGCCCCATTCACTTTAATAGTATCCTGGAATAGAAAATCAAGTTTATGGTCCCCTAGTAATGAGGGAATTAACATTCAGAGACTTGTTCAGAGTCACACACTAGTTTGTAACACAGACAAGGATGAAGCCCAGGTTTCTGGGATGTCTCCTCTTAATTATCAGGATTTTCTCTACTTTACCCTCTTTCTTTTTTAAGAATAAAAGAGGATCAATATCTCAGTCTAGTTTTCTGGACTAGATTAGCTCCTAGGAGTGGAGTATGCTGTTTCCATGTTAAAACCTAATACTAATAAACCATCTGGCCATGCATTAAGAGTTGGCTGGAATAACAAGCTATAAATAGTGCTGAACTCAAAGAGTGCCCACTTCTAAACCAGTACCTCCATCCGAAGAGGACTGTATCTCAAAACGATTGAATTAATCAGGCTGCACGAGGCACCAGCTGTTTTAAACAAAAGCAAATTTACTAACTTTCTGTAAAACAGCTCATGGGTAGTTGTGATTCTCAAAGTGAGTCTACCATGACCTGCTGCTATGTGGGAACTCTCCAAATCAGCTTGTCAAGGAAGGAGATTTTCCCCAACGAACATTTTGTCATCAAATCCAATGCAATTTGTGAAATGCTCACAGCCACGTGACGGTGAGCTACATCAATTCCTCTGTTTTACTCCTGTCCCTGACTCCCTGGACAGGGCAGGTTCTCCCTGCAGTGTGAGACCTGGGTGAACAGTCTGGATGCCCCCACCAGTCACAGAGGTGCTCCTTAATTCTCAAGAGAGAATTTAAAACCAATACTGAGGCCACATTATCTCCATGTAACACAATTATTAAACCAATTTAAATGAAGCTCTTGGCTACTAACTTTCTGAATGAATTTCTGATAGTTAATTTTAACTTTTGTTCTATATTTACTCTTTTGGAGAGGAGGGCAAAGGAAATGCCATGGGAACAAAGTCATGCAGCATTAAGTAGAACTCACTTCCAACACAAGCAGCGCGTTTCCCCAGCCACCTTTCTTCTCCTTGCCGGGCATTTATTCACTCAGACAGGTAATCTCTGTCCTGGTGAAACAATTGCATATGACAGACCCCTTCCCTTGCCACTCTACCCCCTCTCCCTCCACCTGACCTCCGATCACCCTTCACTGGCAAAGATAAGCTTTGACTTGGACTAAATCTCTCATGATTAACATCTTGCCATTTCTTCACCCAGGCCTTATTGATGCTTCTAAACAGTAAGACAGCAGGCTACTAGTGACTGCTCCAGATTCTACAAGTCTAAAATCTCTCAATCTGTAAGTTAGCTTACCTTTATGTCTGAACCATAGAGTTTAGCAATTTTAAATATATATATATGTGTATATATATATATATATTTATATATATATATATATTTTTATCAAGGTGCATCACGGTTTGTTACGTGAAACTCTCAAATTAGTCTTTGTCTAACTGTGTCCCCTTTAGTATTGTGTGGAGCCTCTGTCTTTCTGTACTGAACCTCAGACTTCAAAGTAAAAAGAAGGAAATATATATGAGCATTCAGCCTTCTCAGGGATCCTTGCTGCAAATAATTCTTTCCGGTTTTATGACTGCACAATGCCTGTCAGATCCACCTTGGTTTATAGGAACAAGTGGAAGAATTTAGATACCATAAATACGGAAGAACTGCACAACCAACCCATGTCTTTTATGGGCTTATGTCTATTTCTCACTTGAATGAGATCCTTAGGGGCAGAGGCTGTTCAAAATAAAATAAATAAATACATTTGAAAGCCTCTGATGACCTCACAGGAAGCAAGACCTGAGACCCATCCTCAGTATAAGTTAGGTGCAGGAAGTCTATCTCTGTACAAATATGGAACAAATTGCCAGAAAACCCTGTTTTTCAAGGGAATCTAACAAAACTTGTTTAGTGCATACATGGGCACTTCTACAAAACCAGTAAGAGTCCTAATATATAAGAAAGTGGACAGAGGAATCTTGTTCCTGCTTTCCCCGTCCATGTCTACAATAAAGCAAAAGCCAGGTATTGTACAGATAAATAATTCTGTTGGTAGTCATTCTATACATTGAAAAAATGGACGGT
>PVKV010030782.1:0-21852 GCA_004027835.1 Alouatta palliata
CTGTGAGGGTGCACGCCGATGCCACACACAGGGGAGGCGTCCAGGGAGGTGGAATCTCAGTGGCTGAGTCCAGGTGCTGTGAGGGTGCACGCCGGTGCCACACACAGGGGAGGCGTCCGGGGAGGTGGAATCTCAGTGGCTGAGTCTAGGTGTCGTGAGGGTGCACGCCGATGCCACACACAGGGGAGGCGTCCGGGGAGGTGCCGTCGTGCGATTGTTCTCGATGATTGCCTCCGTGATGAAAGCGGAAACCTCTCCAGACCAGCTCTGCATCCACGCAGACGTGTGTTCTCTGCCCAGAGCTGGTTTATTAAAAGGGACTTCCTCCTTCACTCGGGAAAGGGGGCATTCTTTGGCTGAGGAAGGGGTTTGTTCGGAGAACTGCTCGGCTGTGCTCATGTCGAAGAAGAGCCTCCTCCCTGGCCGAGGAAACCCCAAGCCCAGACCTTGAGCCCCCGTCCCCTACCCCACCACTTCACCCCTAGAGCAGGCGCGGGACCCCTGAGATTCCAGATCAAGGCGGGCTCCGGTATGGCAGCTCCCTGCCCTGCCTTTCTAGGGCAAAGGTTGCCATGGACACTACAGGTTTCCTGGGGGATTCCCCAGCTGTTTAATTTTAAGTTGGGAATCACCAGCAGATACTCAAGTAAAATAAGCTTCTACTTACAAAGGGCTCTGCTCCCATTCACAACTCGGGGAGTATTCTTTGAAAGGCAGGCCTTGGGGAAAAGCTGAGATGGAAATCCTTCAATGTGTTAATTCAGTCTGAGAGTGAGATCCTGGGCAAGAAAGCGGTGACTCTCACGTGGGAAGAAGCTGCTGTATCTGCACGCAGAGCTGAGCAGACAAAACCAGCAACTTCCCCGGGACCACTACCCCCCACCGCAGGCCCCCACAGCCCCCACCACCAGCACGTGTGCTGCAGCCTTTGGGGGTGCTCAGGTGGCAACTGAGCTTCTGTGCCACCAACGCCCACGCTGGGAAAATTTGCTGAAACGTGGACTCATGGTTCACCATACAACTTCATATCCCACAAGGTCTGCATCAATTCATTGACTCTTCTGCCAAAGGTTTGCCGAGGACCGGGAATGGTGGGAATTCGAAGAGGGTCTGGGGGCACACACTCCCTGCTGGAGTCATGGTGTGGGGATGGAGGCAGGATGCCCAGTGCCCACCACCAATCTAGAAGACTCAGGGAGTTGGGATGCGAGAGCAGGTTCCGAGAAGGTGTGGCGTCCGGGATGCAGGAGTGTGGTGTGGCCCATGGCGAGCAGAGTCCCGAATGTCCTGTGAGGACCAATGGGAGCAGGGTCCCCAGCTGGAGGAGATGACCTCTGGTCTGTTTGCCAGGCAGCCTCAACGGATACCTATTCCCTTGCTCTCAGAAGCAGCCAGTTTAGTCGGGCACTGTGGCTCACAACTGCAATCCCAGCACTTCGGGAGGCCGAGGAAGGAGGATCATCTGAGAGCAGCAGTTTGAGATGAGCCTGGCCAATAAGGTGAAACTCTGTTTCTACTAAAAATACAAAAAATTAGCTGCACGTGGTGGCGGGTGCCTGTAATCCCAGGTACTCAGGAAGCTGGGGCAGGAGAATCGATTGAACCCAGGAGGTGGTGGTTTCAGTGAGCTGAGATCAAGCCACTGCCCTCCAGCCTGGGCGACAGACTGGAAAAAAAAGAAGTTCTGGCTTGGATGAGAAAGTACGGGGTTGCCTTGGTCACAAGGAATGAGTGTTGGCAGTCTAATTATCCAGGTGATTCATTCTCCCAAAACAGCAAATTATCTACATACAAATAACAGGATTTAACAATTTAAAGCTGGATTTTTTCTTTCACCTTAATATTGGCCAGAGCCAGATTCCAACAGTGGAGTTCTAAGTAGAAACAGGCTTTTTATTCAGCCACTACCCCATGTATTTTTACATTTTTAAACCAGCGTTACTTAGGTGAGGTTGACATGCAATAGCCTATATTTAAAGCATACACTTTGCTAAGCACTGACATATATGCAGACCTGGAGCACCATCCCCGTAATCCGGAGAATGAATCCACCCATCGCCCCCAAAAGCTCCTGTGCTTCTTCCTCCCGGGCCTCCTGCTCCTCCCACACCCCAGCTGCTCTCCATCACTGCACATTAGCGTGCGTTCCCCAGAATCCTGTGTAAATGGAAGCACACAACGTATCATCTCTTTTGCCTGAAAGCTTCCACATGGCTTTATTATCTTGGGATCCGCCTTCATTCTCCTGCTGAATAGTAATCCATTCTGCGGATCTAACGTTTCTTTAGCCATTCATTTGTTGACGGCCTTCAGGTTGTTTGCAGCTTGGGCTATGACAAATAAAACTATTATGTCTATCCATATTCCAGTCTTTTCATGGACCTAGGATGTCAGGGGGGTTTTTTGGTTTGTTTTTGTTTGTTTGTTTTGACACAGAGTCTCGCTCTGTTGCCCAGGCTGGAGTGCAATCAATGGCGTGATCTTGGCTCACTGCAATCTCCACTTCCTGGGCTCAAGCAGTTCTCCTGCCTCAGCCTCCTGAGTAGCTGGGATTACAAGCACGTACCACCACATCTGGCTAATTTTTGTATCTTTAGTAGAGACAGGATTTCACTGTGTTGGCCAGGCTGGTCTCGAACTCATGACCTCAAGTGATCCACCAGCCTTGGCCTCCCAAAGTACTGGGATTACAGGAGTGAGCCACCATGTCCAGCCGATGTCATTTCTTTCAAATAATTCCCTAGGAGCGGAGTATCTGGATCCTAGAGTAGGCATGCATTTAACTTGTAAGTAATGGCCAGTTTTCCAGTTACTGTACACTTATCAATCCTATATCCTGCAACCTGTGGAAACTCACTCATCACTTTACTCATTAGTTCTAGAAGCTTTTTTGTAAAATCTCTCAGATTTTCTGCATAGATTGTCATGTTGCCTGTGAATGAAGAAGTTTGCTTTTTAACAAGCCACATGCCTTTTATTTCTTTTTCTTTTCTTATCACATTGGCTGAAATCTTTAATACAAAGTTCAGTCAAAGTGGCGAGAACAGGAGCCCTCTGTTTTTGCTCATCCTGGGGGAAAGAGACTCACTCCTTTACCTTCAGCTTTCGTGTTAGCTGTTGGCATTTTCAAGCAGGACCATCAGGCTGAGTGTGTTCCTCTCCGCAGCTGCCTTGCTGAGGTATCGTATCAGAAAATGGTCTCGGGTTTCATCAGATATTTCTCTGCATCAATTGAGATGATCCTATGGTTTTACTTTTTTAGTTTGGTAACGGGGTGAATTATATTGATTGCTTTTTAGATGTTAAAAATATTTGCATTCCTGTCCTAAATTCCACTATTCATGATGTAGTATCTTTTATATATTGTCAGAATTAAAATTCCACATTTGTGCTTAGAACTCTTTTCTCTATGTT
The DNA here is from genome assembly GCA_004027835.1 of Alouatta palliata. NCBI lineage: Eukaryota > Metazoa > Chordata > Mammalia > Primates > Atelidae > Alouatta > Alouatta palliata. The sequence goes on from PVKV010030782.1 coordinate 3,415, forward strand.
CATGAGGGACATTGGTCTGTAATTTTTATTTACTGTAATGCTTTTTCCTTTTTTTGATCAGGGCAATACTAATCTCATGAAATGAATTGGGAGGTACTTACTCATTTTAATTTTCGAGGAGAGTATGTATAGCCTGGGTATTACTTCTTTCTTAAATGTTTGGAAGGACTGGAGAATTGACCAGCAAAGCCATTCAGGCTGTGGGTTTTCTTTGTAGGAAAGTTTAAAGCTTGTTTTTTTTTTTGTTTTTTCACTTATCTGAAATTTCTTTAATAGCTATAGGGATATTCATATTATCTGTCTTCTCGAGTGAATTTTGGTATGTTGTGTTTGTGAAGAATTTTTCAATTTCCTCTGAGTTGTTCAAATTATTGGCATAAAGTTGTTCATGATATTGCCTCATTATCCCTTTCATATTTGTAGCACCTGCAGTGATTCCTCTTCCATCTCTGATAGTGGTAATTTATATCTGTTCTCTTCTTTTCCTGAGCTGTGTGGCTAGAGGCTTATCAATTATATTTGTCTTCACAAAGAACTAACTTTTTGTTTCAGTTATTTCCTCACTGGTTTTTCTGTTTTCGTCTATTTCAGTGATTTTTCACTCTGATCTTTATTGTTTTTTCACTTCTGTTTACTTTTTCTAATTTTGAAAGTTGGAAATGGAGATCATTGATTTGAGATTTTTTTTCTAATATTGGCTTTTAGAGATATAAATTCTCCCCTAATTACTCTTTTGCTGACATCTCATACATGTTGATATTTTTTAATGTTTGTGTTTCAGTTCAGTTCTTTTTTTGTATTTCATATTCAGTCCAAAATACTTCTTTTTTTTTTTTTAATTGTACTTTAGGTTCTGGGGGACCTGTGCAGATCACGCAGCACTGTTATATAGGTACTTACATGGCAAGGTGGTTTGCTGCCTCCATCCCCCCATCACCTATACCTGGCATTTCTCCCCATGTTATCCCTCCCCACCCCCCACTGTCCCTCCCCTAGCCCCCCCAACAGGCCCCAGTATGCTATGCTCCCCTCCCTGTGTCCATGTGTTCTTATTGTCCAACACCCACCTATGAGTGAGAACATGCAGTGTTTGATTTTCTGTTCTTGTGTAAGTTTGCTGAGAATAATCGTTTCCAGGTTCATCCATGTCCCTACAAAGGACACAAACTCATCATTTATTATGGCTGCATAATATTCCATGGTGTATGTGTGCCACATTTTCTTTGTCCAGTCTATCATTAATGGGCATTTGAGTGAACCGGCAACCAACAGAATGGGAAAAAAATTTTTGCAATCTACCCATCTGACAAAGGACTAATATCCAGAATCTACAAAGAACTAAAACAGATTTACAAGAAAAAAACAAACAAACCCATCCAAAAGTGGGCAAAGGATATGAACAGACACTTTCCAAAACACTTCTTAAAATATCTTTTGATTTATTCTTTGATCCATAGATCATTTAGAAATGTTATTTCATTTCCAAATGTTGGTAGATTTTCTAAAGTTCATTCTGTTATTAATTTCTAATTTAACTCCATCGTAGTGAGAACACATACTTTACGTGACTTGAAATCCTTTTAAATTTATTGAGACTTGTGTTATAACCCACAATATAGTCTTCCTTGGTTAATATTCCGTGTGAACTTAAAAGTCATGTGCATTCTGCTGTTATTTGGTGGAGTATTCCGTAAATGTCCATTAGGTCAAGTTGGTTGACAGCATTGCTTAAGTTTTCTGTATCTTTACTGATTTTCTGTCTACTTTTTCTATAAATCATTGAAACAAGCATATTTAAATCTCTAATTATAACTGTGATGTTTCTGTTCCTTCCAGCAGTTCTATCCGTCTTTGCTTCATGAATTTGGAAGCTCCATTGTGTTGTTGCATAAATGTTTAAAAGTGTTATGTCCTTTCGATGCAAAAACCCTTTTCTCATTACAAAATGGCCTTTTAATGTTCTTTTCCAGGGGTTCCAACGTTGTGTCTTTTCAGGATAATTTCATTTGGCTGATTTTTCTCCTCATTGTGGATCCTGTTTTCCTGCATGCCTGATACCTTTTAATTGGATGCCAGATATTGGAAATTTTACCTTGTTGGTGATGGATATCTTCATGCTCCTAAAAATATTATTGAGCTTTGGGCTGGGCACAGTGGCTTACACCTGTAATCCCAGCACTTTGGGGGGCCAAGGCGGATGGATCACCAGAGGTCAGGAGTTCCAGACCAGCCTGGCCACCATGGCGAAACCCCACCTCTACTAAAAATAAAAAATAAATAATAAATAATAAATTAGCCAGGCATAGTGGTGAGTGCCTGTAATCCCATCTACTCAGGAAGTTGAGGCATGAGAATCTCTTGAATCCAGGAGGTGGAGATTGCAGTGAGCCAAGATCATGCCATTGCACTCCAGCCTGGGCAACAGAGTGAGACTCTGTATCAAAATATAGAGAGAGAGAGACATTATATATATATATACACACACACACACATATATATAAAATAACGTACACATAATTATATATATGCTATTAGATAGATAGATAGATAGATACAATTGAGCTTTGTTTTCGAATGTACTTAAGTTACATCTTCTTGGAGTTTGCTTTTAGGATTTCTTCGGCAGAACCAAAGCAACGCTCAGTCTGTTTCCACGACGGGGCAGGCCCTTCTAGGCACCCTGCTGGACGCCCACAAGCCCTGGTTTCGTTGGTCAGTCAGTTGGTCAGTCTGCAGGGAGCAGGCATCATTCACAGCCCTGTGTGAGCACAGGCTCACAGGTCCTGCCCTGCGGTTTTCTTCCTGGCCTCAGGCACTTCCCTCACGGGCATGTGCTGATCAGTACTCATGAATATCTGAGGGAGGCCCCTGCAGCCTGAGTGCCCTTTCTCTCTGAAGGCCTCCGCTCTGTTGGGCCCCAGGCTTTGAACCCCATCTGCTCTGATCTCCCTAAACTCTCAGTCCTGTCTCCTCCAATCCGGATGTCCACTGGTCCCGTTGGGGAACTGCCTCCAGGCAATAACCATGGCAATCTTGGGCTCACCTGTTCTGCTTTCCCATCTCAGGAATCCCTGTCTTCTGTTACCTTAAAAATATGTCAGAATAACCCATTGGTTCATCTAGTTTGCCTATTTTGGCTTGTTTCCTGTGGAGAGTATATCTGGCCTCTTTTACTCCATTTTTTATGAAGCAGAAATCCCTCTCCAGACACTTTTAGTGACTCTTCATGGCTTATCAGAACTAACTTTTCTCCTTCTTTTTCTTCCTTTTTTTTTTCTTGTTTGAGACTGAGTCTTGCTCCATTGCCCAGGCTGGAGTGCAGTGGCACCATCTCAGCTCACTGCAACGTCTGCCTCCCAGTTCAAGCAATTCTCCTGCCTCAGCCTCCTGAGTAGCTGGGATTACAGGCACGTGCCACCACACCCAGATAATTTTTGTATTTTTGGTAGAGACAGGGGTTTGCCATGTTGGCCAGGATGGTCTCGAACTCATGACCTTGTGATCTGCCTGCCTCAGCCTCCCAAAGTGCTGGGATTACAGGCATGAGCCACGGTGCCCGGCCTCCTTTTCCTTCTTCTTCCCTTCCTCCTCCCTCTTCTTCATATTCTTCTTCTAGCATCCGGATAGGGTCCTATTCTTATCTTCTTGGTGCATAATGTATTCAATGGCTCAGTCAGGGCAGATTATTCCCAGTCCCATATCACATCCTGACTGGTTCTTCCTCCCAGCCTTCGCTTCCATCTCTTATCTTCACTGGGAGGCCTGCCTGTGCCTTATCCAACTCTCCAGCCAGGGCAGGGTCACGCCCTGTCTCCTCCACGCATCTCTCAGTGCCAATGCCCGTCCGGCAGAGTCCTCATGGTTCACCCAGCCTGAGCATGGCGGAGCACACGCAGGGCCTCTGAGCCGTGCCGCATTCTATTGAGCTCCGCCCTGCCGTGCTCTGCAGATGTTGCCTATTTCACAAACTGCAGGTTGGTGGGAATCCTGTGTCCAGCACACCTGTTGAGCCATGCTCCCCCAGCACGTATTCACTTTGCATCTCTGTCCCATTTGGGTGATTCTCACAGTAGAGTCTCACTCCGTTACTCAGGCTGGAGTGCAGTGGGGCAATCACGCTCACTGCAGCCTCAGCCTCCTGGACCCAAGCAATCCTCCCACCTCAGCCTCCCGAGGAGCTAGGATTACAGATGCCACCATCACCCTTAGCTAATTTTTTTTTAATTGTAGAAATGAGGTCTCACTGTGTTGCCTAGGTTGGTCTCAAACTTATGCTCAAGTGATTCTCCCATCTTAGCCTCCCAGAGTGCTGGGATTACAGGCGTGAACCACCAGCCTGGCCTTATAATTATTTTTTTACGGTGATCAGTGGTCTTTGGTGTTATTATTGTAACTGTTTTGGGACACCATGAACTATGACCACATGAGATGCGAACTTAATTGATAAATGTGTGTGTTTTCACTGCTCTGCAGACGAGGCATTCCTGCATCCCTCTCCCTATGCTCTTCTCTTCCCATCCGAGATTCAGCAATGTTGACATCAGGCCGGTGAATAACCCCACAGTGGCCTCTATGTGATCAAGTGAAAGAAAGAGTCGCACGTCTCTGACTTTGAGGCAAAAGCTAGAAATGACTAAGCTGAATGAGGAAGGCATGTTGAAAGCCAAGAAAGGCCAAAAACTCTTGTGCCAAACAGCCACGTTGTGAACGTAAAGGGAAACTTCTGGAAAATGTGCCTCCCATGAACTCATGAATGATAAGAAAGCAAAACAGCGTTATTGTTTGAGTGATCTGGAGAGAAGAGCAAACCATCCCCCAACGTTCTCTTAATTCAGATAAAGACTCAGGTTCTCTGTAATTCCACGGAGGCTGAAAGACTGAGAAAGCTGTGAAAGGAGAGCTGGAAGGGAGCAGAGGTGTGTTCGTGAGGTTCAAGGAAAGAATCCACACCCAGAGTATAAAAGTGCAAGGAAAGCTGCAGCAAGTTCCCCGGAAGAAACAGCGAAGCTCTTTGATGAAGTTGCCTCCACTAAACAGAATTTTATTGTAGATGAAACAGGCTTCTACTGGAAGAAGAGGCTACCTGGACTTCCATAGCCAGAAAGAAAAAGCCAGTGTCTCACTTCAAAGGTTCAAAGGACAGCTGACTCTCTTAGGGGGTAATGCAGCTGGTGACTTTAAGGCGAAGCCGATGTTCATTTATCATTCTGAAAATCCTAGTGCCTTAAGAATTATGCAGTATCTGCTCTTCCTGTGCTCTGCGGAGGGAACAACAAAGCCTGGATGGAAACGTGTCTGTTTACAGCATGGCTTATGGAATATTTTAAGCCCACTGTTGAGATCTACTTCTCAGAAAAAGATTCCTTTAAAACTAGACTGCTCAGGCTGGGCATGGTGGCTCACACTTGTTATCCCAGCACTTTGGGAGGCAGAAACAGGTGAATCTCCTGAGGTCAGGAGTTTGAGACCAGCCTGGCCAACATGGTGAAACGCTGTCTCTACTAAAAATATAAAAATTAGCTAGGTGTAGTGGCGCTCCCCTATAGTCCCAGCTACTCAGGAAGCTGAGGCAGGAGAATCGCTTGAACCCCAGAGGCAGAGGTTGCAGTGAGCCAACATGGCGCCACTGCACTCCATTCTGGGCAACAGAGTGAGACTCTGTCTCAAAAAAAACCCCAAAAAACAAAACACTATACTGCTCATGGGCAATGCCCTGGCCATCCCAGAGCACTGACGGAGACAAACAAGGAGATGAATGTTTTCCTGCCTGTTGACACAGCATCCATTCTGCAGCCCTCGGATGAAGGAATAATTCTGACTTTCAAACCTTATTATTTAAGGAATACATGTTCTAAAGTTATAGATGCTATAGACAGTGATTCCTCAGATCCATCAGATCTGGGCAGAGTACACTGAAAACCTGCATCAGAGTCACCATTCTAGACACCATTCAGAACATTTGTGATTCCTGGGTAGAAGTCAGAATATCAACATAAACATTAGTTTGAAAGTTGATTCCAACCCTCATGGATGACTTTGAGGGGTTCAAGGTTTCTGTGGAGGAAGTCACTACAGATGTGGTGGAAACAGCAAGAGAACTAGAATTGGAAGTGGAGCCTGAAGAAGGACTGAACGGCTGTAATCTCAGGATAGAACCTAAATGAATGAGAAGTTGCTTCTCATGGACAAGCAGAGAAAGTGGTCTCTTGAGATGGAATCCACTCCTGGTGAAGATGATGTAAACATTGTGGAAATCACAACGAAGGATTTGGGGTATTTCGTAAACCCAGTTGACAGCGCAGCAGCAGAGATTGAGAGGGCTGACTTCAATTTTGGAAGACGTTCCGCTGTGGGTAAAACGCCATCAAACAGCGCTGTCCACCACAGAGAACTCTTTCATGAAGGGAATAGTTCATCAATGTAGCAAACTTCATTGTCTCATTTAAGAAACTGCCACATTCACCCCAGCTTCAGCAGCCACCACCCTGATGAGTCAGCAGCGGTCAGCATGAAGGTGAGACCCTCCAGCAGCAAAAAGCTGATGACTCACCAAAGCCTCAGATGACCATTAGCATATTTTAGCAACAAAGTATTTCTAATTACGATACCTTTTAACATAACGTTATTACACAATTAACGGACTGCAGGATAGTGTAGACATAACTTTTACCCATGCTGAGAAACCAAAAAGTCCTTGTGACTTGCTTTATGGCAATATTAGCTTTATTTAGGTCATCTAGAACCAAATCTGCAATATCTCTGAGGTTTGCCTGTATTTAGTTCATTGAGTGTTTTTTTAAAGAAACATAAATTTAGTAATGCATTTAACTAGTTACCGGCTGATGCTTACTGCTCAGAGCATAACACGAGCTGGTGTGTGAGAGTGTGTGTGTGTGTGTATGTGTGTGTATGTGTGTGTGGTCCAGGGTGGGTGAGGAAATCCCCATGAGAAATCTGTGCCTTTAAGCAACTCCTAGCCTGTCCTGAGAAATAAATACTCAGCACACACTAGTCAGGTTAAGTGCAGTGCAAATAACCCCAACAGCAATTTTCAAGCTAATCTGCCTGGAAAAAAAACACCATCAGTGTTCCTGCTTTGAAATCCCTCACTTTTTTCTTTGGGGACATTCCAAGTGCATTGCTAAGTGCAGTGTTAAGATTTTGATCCATGTGTGTTTCTGGGGCAAATTTGCGTGTGCTGTTGACTGGGGCTTGGGCTGCCCGGGGGGGCACCGTCTCAGACCCTCCTATTCATCCTGTAACCGGCCCCAACATGACTCCCCAGCCAGCCTGGGCGCGCACGGAGACCTTCCGGCAAGAGCAAGCAGCTCCTATGGCAAAACGAAGGATGTGTTGGGAGGCGCCATCCCCGCTGGCTAGAGCGTCATATTTTTTTCTTGCTTCAATTCGCCACTAAGGGCTAACTTTCCAACTTTTATTATAATATGCTTTACGTACAACAGTGAAACTTTACTGCAACAGATGCCCATTTTATATATTCATGCACAAAGCATATTTTTAAAATCCTTCATCCAAGGCTCGTAATACAAGATTAAACCCACACCATATTTTCTCTGTGCATTCATAAAAAAGGCACTCAGTCCTTTGGAAAATGTTATTAGGAACTTTGACTCTGGGGTGTCGGATGTTTCAGGCTGTGCGCCTGTTTTGCTGGAACAGAAGCGGAGGGGGAACCGTGCCTGCTGCACTGAGCGGCTGACAGGAGACGTGGAGGAAGGCGTGAGGACGCCAACCCAGCAGAGCTGTCTGTGTGGGGTTCTCCCCTCCATGGGCAGCAGGAGCTGCAGGACCTGCGCTGAGGGAGTGCATCGTGCTTCTGTTTGGGAAACGAGATGTCACATCGGAAATTACATCCAGTTATTTATCATCAGCAGGAGATTTCCAGCAGGACTGGAAGACATTGAAACAATACCTCTAAGTAATTCCAGCCTTTTTTTGGATTAGTGTCTGGTCTCAGGAAAGCCCTATAAACTAGGTGATTCTGACTATTACAAATTGTGATTTGTTTGTCCTGGGTCTAAACCCGGCAGATTAATTCTGAGATTGTATGTGACATTTTGCATTCTGTTTGTCACTGAGTGACCTGCATGACAAGGGATAAAACCTCTCTTTCCTCCCAGACCCATTGCAGTGTCCCCAAGGCACCTGGAGCTGTACCCAGCTGGCGTGGCATCCAAGGCACGCATGTCTTCTGAGTGAGTACTTTCTTTAAATATCAATCTTCCTACATGTTTTTAAATCTTATTAAAAATTCGTTGATTGGCCGGGCTCAGGGACTCCTGCCTGAAATCCCAACATTTTGGGAGGCTGAGGTGGGTGGATCATTTGAGGTCAGAAGTTTGAGACCAGCCTGGCCAATATGACGAAACCCGTCTCTACTAAAAATACGAAAAAATAGCCGGGCATGGTGGCGAGCACCTGTAATCCCAGCTACTCGGGAGGCTGAGGCAGGAGAATCACTGGAACCTGGGAGACGGAGGTTGCGGTGAGCTGAGATTGTGCCACTACACTCCAGCCTAGGTGACAGAGAGACTCCATCTCAAAAAAAAAAAAAAAAAAAAGAAAAGAAAAAAATTCAGTAATCGATATTGAAAAGTAGTTCATTCTAACAGTCTGAGATAACATCTGCCCAGTTCTGTGCAAAGACCCCAGAGAGGGACCCCTGAGGCTGCCTCCCTGCTGGGGCTGCTGTCCGGGGAGAGGAGGCTGGGGTGAGCACGCGCCCGTGTGGCAGGCAGGACACATGGACACCAGAAGGGGCCTCGCCTGCCCACATCATCAGCCTACAGCATCCTGACCTATATGACGTCAGTGCTTTAAGCAGCTGCCTGCTGGTGTGGCTTGCTCTGCAGCTAAAGCTAACAGATGCCAGCTCCCACCATGAGCCACACACCCTTCCAGCCCCTAAAAATGCAGAGATGAACAAAATGGAGGAGCTTACTTACAAGGGGCACCCGTGACGGCCTGCCTCACCCACACCCGCTGCTGTGTGGGCTCTCCCTGCACACGTGTGATCCTGTCGTTTGCAGTAGAGGGAGGGGTCCATCTATTTCCAGGCTTCGTTTTTGTTTTGATAAACAACATCTTACCACAGTCACAGGAACCACTCACGGTGCATGCCTGTATGTAGAATAGCTGTGCTGTGCACAACTCCACCTTCAGAAGATTGGAAACATTGCCTGAGCTCAGGTGGCCACAGAGGCAGGAGGAGGGTGGACGATGGTGACAAGACAGACAGGAGCAGGTGGTGAAGGTGCTGTTGCTGTGGAGCTGGGAGGTGATGGTGCAGCTCCTTGGGAAGTGGACAAGGCAGCCCTGAGGACCTAGCTGGGAAGGGTTCGAGGGGTGGAGTCTCCTGATTGATTATTGATGTCTGACAGGGAAGGGGCAGGAGAGAACAGGCAGGAAAAGAGAGTGTTTTCACCTGGAAACTCCGTCCAGGTGAAAGATGCAATTATGAAGAAGCGAGGGGATGTGGATGATATTTGAAATATATAGAAATGAAATTCAAAGGATTTAAAAGAGGAAATTCTGAGATGCACCTGGCAGTCTCAGACAGCCGGGAGGATGGCCATGAGGTCCCGGAGACGGGAAATGTGCTGCCTGGCATTTCGGCACGGCTTTGGACATCAGAACAGAAATCCTTTTTTTATAATATTATTTCATAATAATAATAATAGAGTCTCACTCTGTCGCACAGGCTGGAGTGCAGTGGTGCGATCTCAGCTCACCGCAACCTCTGCCTCCCGGGTTCAAGCAATTCTCCTGTCTCAGCCTCCCGAGTTGTTGGGATCACAGGCTCCACCATGCCTGGCTAATTTTTGTATTTTTAGTAGACACGCGGCTTCACCATGTTGGTCAGGCTGGTCTCAAACTCCTGACTTCAGGTGATCTGCCCACCTTGGCCTTCCAAAGTGCTGGGATTACAAACGTGAGCCGCAGCTGCTGGCCGGAGTTTCGATTTGGGAAGATGAAAACACTGTGGAGATGGAGGATGCTGACTGACTCTGTGAATGTGCTCGGTGCCACGGAACAGGACACTCACCACTGGTGAGGATCGTAAATGTTATGTCACGTATATTTTACCACAGTTAAAACATTACAAAGGAAAAAACAGCTCCTGCTGATGCTGGCTTTGCACAACATATTGCAATGCCTCCAGCATTCATGCTGAGAATGACTTAAATGTCCCTTAAGGAACTTTTCACCCCCACAGGGGATGTCCCCGGGACACCAAGGCCTCAGACCTGCCCAGAACAGCTCCACCAGCTCAGCTGTGGGCGTCTGGAGCACAGGGGTCCTCTCTTCCACCTCCAAAGGCAGCCATCTTCACTCACAGATCTGGGCCCCACTGCTCCTGACCTCCCTGTTCAGCACCCCACTTCCCGCCTCACTGCCCGTGGGACCAGGTTGCTGCCCAGATGGCCGGAGGCTTGAGGCCGGTCATCTCTGGATCTCCAGCTCATCAGTCACCGGCTGGGATGGAGTCGGCACTCCGTGCCTGCACCGCGCCCACCTGAGCTCCAGCCAACATCAAACAGGGCCTGAAGATGGCTCGCGTCTATGCTCCTGCAGCGGCCCCGTTTGAAGCAGAAAGCTTGTCTTCGGCCGCCGGCTGCCAAGACAGTGGTCTCTCTGTTCGTTCTCAGCGCTGCCTCCCTGCCCTCTGCGGCCCCTCACTGTCTGGTGTGTGACTAAGGCTCTGTTTACGCTCAGGTTAAGGCAGACCGAGTGCAGTGCCAGCTCACTTTGGTGTAATTATTCACCAAAACAACGTTTGGTGGTTCATCCTTAAGGAACAGTAGCAGGGAAGTCGGTTTGTATAATATACGTGGAAAATATAGACAAATCGCTGAGCTCTCAGTGATCCTCCATGATCAGTTCTCCATGGCCAGGAGAGCCGCTTAAAGATTCCACGCAGATGGGCAGTGGCCGAGGCAGTTTCCTCATCCGGGAAGTTCTTGTCCAGGTAGAAAGTGCATGATAGAAGGGCCAGCTCTGACGCTGTGCACAGGGCAAGCTGGTAGTGACCTGGGATCAACCACATGGCTGGGGCGAGGAAGGATAGGCCGCTGGGACGCAGGGCTCTGGGGGAGCAGCTTGCATTTTAGCCTGGAAGGGCAGAGTTGGTTCTGGCTACAAGAGACCCTTGCAGGGAGGATGTTCCCGCACAGACACGGAGAAGAAGACCAGGGAGGAAGAGCAGGGCTGCCATCGCTGGCTCCAGACTCCAACAGGAGATGGAAATGAAGGACCCCCTAAGCCTCGCCCTGGCTGGGCGCAGAGTGGAGACAGGGCTGCGGGCGGACTCTGTCTGGCGAGAGTGCTGCAATGAAACTCTGTGACTTCCCCTGGGCTGTGCTTCTGAGGTCTCCCAGCCAGCAGTAGAAGCGGCATGGGAGAAATCCCTGTGGACTGCCTGGAGGAGACCCAGGGACTGCACTCTCGGGTTCTCTGCTCTGTGGGGTCTGGGAGATGTACGAGTGGGCTCACTTCAGGCATCAGTCTCCGGCTCTTTCTCCGTGACTGCCGAGGTACCATAATGCAATTGAAATGGACGTCCACGTCCCTCCAAACCCTAGTTCAATAGCATTTCATTACCGTGAGGCCAACGGAGCTCTTTCTTCTGTGTTGCAGGTTTATTTCAGCCTAAATTATTAAGCAGCTTGTTTAATAATGCAGGCCTACCCACTGTCGATGGAAGGGCAGGTGCCTCCCTTCAAAGTGCATTGTCTCGGGAAAGCTTCGGGAGGCCAGCTTGCTCTCTCATCTTGCGCATAGGGTCATCTGTTAACGGAGATGAGGAGGTTTTTACTCCTCGATAAATGCTCCGTGCGCCCTGACGGGCTATCGACAGCCCGCCCTTTCCAAATGATGCCTGCCTGCTTATTGCATGTGGCGAGCTTCCTGGGATGCAGCTGACCACTCCAGCGGTTTTCAGAGAAAAGCAGATGCGGCCGAAGCCGAGCTCCTTCCCGGAGCCGCCCGCGTGCCACATGCACACTCGGATGCTGCATTCTTATAACACGCGGGAGAGGAGTCATTCCTGGGCTGACGCTCCTCACTCCATCCAGAGCCCTCCAAGCCCACGCCCTTTGTGCTCAACGGAGAAGCTCCTGCAGGCCACCCCGGCCGGGGCTCCTGACAGCCTGAAGGTCAGGGAGAAGTGGAGCCGAGAACTTGCTTCACATGTGAATCAAGACTCCATGTTAATTAAGCACAAGCTCCACCCAGGAGCCCTCTCCAAAGACACGGGACACCCGCTAAGGGCTCTGCACTGAGATGTGGTGGCCTCCGCAGCGTCCTGGTCACCTCCCAGCCAGTGACGGTCCTCCCTGTCCTGCAGTCCGTCCCTGCCACCTCGGATATGGGAGACAGCCCAGCACCCTGTTCACAAGCTTCATAAAGCGCGTCCGCTCATTCCTGTCCTGGGATTGTAGAGTCCCAGATGGGTATTCCAGCCACATCAGAAATCCTAAAGGATCCTTGAAAATCTCAGAATTCCACACCCGCTGCTGTGTGGGCTCTCCCTGCACACGTGTGATCCTGTCGTTTGCAGTAGAGGGAGGATCCATGTGGAGACGGATCCAGAGAGGCACATGCTTTCTCCTTCAGCCTGGGCACCCTTGAGGGTGAAAGGGGCGTGGTGCATAGCAGCAGCAGACAGCAGGACAGCAGATGGGAGCAGGGTTGTTGCAGGGTCCACCCGGCTCACGTGGTCTCCCAGCCCAAAAGCTCTCTGGACACCTGGCCCAAGCCTTGGAGGCGCTGGGATGTCCAGGCTCATTCTGGCTCCACTTTTTCCAGAGCCCCTTTCCTAGTCTAAGTCTCTCTGAAAAGCCCCAAAGGGACTCTCTGGACCCTGCGGGCTCATTGAGTCCCCTAAGTGGTGGCCCCCATGAAGCTCACCAGGGGAGCTGTGTGCTGGGCTTGGCCACACTACACCCCCAGCAGCACACGCATTTCCACTGTCTTCTCACAAAGGTGCAGCCCAGAGAGAGGGTGAGCCCAGGCTCTCACACACAGAGCAGGTGACTGACCCCCATGGCTTCACTTCGGGTCTCTGGGCCGGTGGATGCGTGCTGCAGGGTGGGAGTCACGTGGTCAGAGTCCCAGGCCGGGATCGTCCAGGTGCTGCAGGGAAATAGCTCAGCGGAAAGAAGGGGCAGGAGTTGGAATTCTGAACCCCTCTGGGAGGCAGGAGAGCTCTCGGAGTGGACAGAGGCCATCAGGAGGCCAGTTTTCTTCAGCATGTGAAAGTAATGTTCTGGGAATGATGGAGAGATTGCTAAAGCCAGGAAGAAGTGGTCAGAGAGCTGGTTATTTAAATTTTAGAGAGTTAAAAATCTTCTTTGAGGGGATTGAATGTTCACGGCAGTTCCAGCTGACACATGGAATTCGGGGAGAGATGGTATCAGAGCGTGAGGACGATGACCTGAGAAGGGGCTGGCAGGAGTTGCCTGTGTCACATGTAGGGTGGTATCAGGTCGGTGAATTCCAGAGAGAGTCCGGGCTGGAGACACCACCTCTAACGTATCAGCACCAAGACAGATATCAACGCCAGCTTGTGGACAATCCCGGATTAAGAGGTCATGACAACTCCCAACACCCCTCATACACTCTCTCCTTCCGGAAATGAAAACCCCCCTGCCTTCCGTCCTGATGCTTTGGAATTAAACTGCAGGATTTGAGTGACAAACACGTCCTCCAAGTCAAGCTTCCTCCGCCTTGCACCTGCCCCCAGGTGCTTTTCCCAGAGCAGGGTGAGGAAAGAAACGAGACCAGAACAGACCCTTGAAGACCAGCTAGCGGCGTGCAGGAGACAGATGGAGTAAGTTCAGCAAAACAAATGTTCAGAAGGACGATGGGAAGTGTGCTCGGAGAGAAAAAAGAAGGAGCACTAAAAAGTCGTTTTACAGAATTAATGAGGAGAGTTAGGCCAGAGGGAGCGGTCAGCAGCATCCAACAGGAGAAGAATTCACTGTGCCCCTGGGATCTGACAATGTGGAACCAGGTAATTAATGTTTCCAGTGCAGACTTGGTGAAATCATATCACCAGGTGACAGGAGGTTAAAGACAGAATTGATGGTGATGGGACAGGTCTTTGGAGAGGAACAAGAGGACGAACGCAGCTTCTTATCATCTGTAGTTTGGGTGCCCAGTTGAGTGAGCTTAAGAGTAACTTAGTACCAGCTAGATTTCAGGAGAAACTATGAGAAATATCACCCCCCTGTGTCTTTTGTCTCATCAACAAAGTTTTGGATGGGTTCATGCTGCTTCCAAAAGAAATAAAGAGAAAATCCATCTGCAGTAGCGCGGTGGCTAAAACAGAAACACGAAAGCACGGCTGCGGGGGAATCCCACTTGCCGAGAGGCGTGTGGCCCCTCCCTTCACCGCCTGCGTTAATGGGAGGGAATTCAGGGCCACTGCGGTGTGAGGTTGGGAAACAACGCACCTGCGTCCTCTCTCACACATTTGGTTCTTCTGTCTGTGCCCCGCTGGGGTACGGGATCTCAGCAGGAGATCCTTTAGCCCAACTCGTTTTATGCATTACTGCACTGGCCCTTAGTCTTTACTGACCGCTAACATGTAAGTCCTGCAATTTGCTTCTCCTTGGTTTACCCATCTGAGAATGAAAGGCCGTGAAATATTTAAAAGCATCGATTCTGCATTCCCCCAACATTAACAGGGAACAAAAAAGTTATTTCATACCCTCGTTTTGTCAGTTGCCTAAAGGACTCGAGGGACATGGAGAATTTCATAGCAGGCACCCGCAATATAACAGATTGCGAATTCTTTCAATACTTTCAGCTAAACAGTCTGCTGAATAATTGAGCACACAGAATTGCAACCCACTTAAAAGGCTTCTCCCTCGCCAAGGGGGAGAAGGCCTTGGCGACGGAGGCCATCCTTGTGGACACGGTCCCACCGAAGCGTCCACACCGGACGTGGTCAGTTCCCTGATGGAGCACTGGGTGGTACCTCTAAGACCCAGATTGCAAAGGGAAGCCTGGAAACAAAGGAGTCAGGTGAGGGAAACAGAAGGCTCTCCCAGGAAGGCGATGGGCATTACTTAGGTTTCACCAAAGACCAGAACCTGTGGGGTGTGAAGGCTGAAGGGTGGGTTAAACCAGCGGGATGTGAGCTTGGACCACAGATGTGAAAGGAGAAGCCGAATCAAGGCTCTACTGTCCTTGATTTATCTCTGCTTGGAGTGTGTGACAAAGGCCTCGATGTGGCATGCCCAAACTCAAGGTGACTGCCCTTCTCCCCAAATGCCACACTTCTCCCGGGTCCCCATCCTTGTAAAAGGGAGCACAAGCTCTGCAGTTCTCAGGTTAGACATGAAATCAGTGCACGTGGCCTTTGCCTCCTCAGAGAGCCTCAGCGTGTCTTCCCCACCCACTGCACCCGGTGGTATCTGAGACACCTTTGACACCCCCACTTTCAACCTCATTTACCCAACCTGGATGCAGCCATGGGACAGAAGCCAATCATCTGGCCACTTGGGGAGTCGATGGTGACAATTTGTAAGGTGTTTATTCACCAGACAGGCTGAGGACAGTCCTCGGTCAAGACCAAAAGCAGCAGGCTCCAAGGTCTGAGCTTGGTTATGGCTCTGCTCCGTAATTAAAAGACCATGTGTCCTACTTAGCAAACGCAATTCTATACAAATTGCATGAAACAGAGCCACTCAGTCTAGAAAGCAGCGGACATGGCCGGCCGTCAGCACAGCGCCATCCCCCAAATGGGTGGCCTTCGACACGGCCACTCATCAAGCCATCCCTTCCAAAGGCTTACAGGGTTTTCATGATGGAGCTTGGGTGTCTGCTCTCCCCATCGGGAAGTGTGTTCTACGAATCCGAGCACCTCTCCGTATCATTCCACAGACACTTTCAAGCAGCCCGTCCTATTCCTCCATACTCTGTTCCAACTGGTCTTCAAGTGCGGTGATTTCGAGTAGAAAACATTTCTCCCATCTATGGAGTCTCCATCTCTGGGTGATCACTCTGTGATGTGGCCACCCCTCTTTCTGCTGGTTCTGAAAGCACATTGTCTCTAAACCGCAAATCCCACTGGGGCACACTCGTGCTTCCCAGACCTCAGCTGCTTTCCATTGCTATTGGGCCCTAAATCATGCCCTCATCCTCCAGGGTCCCGTCCGCCCAGCTCTGCCTCCCCCACGTCCCTTCCAGCGTGCACTCCTGCCCCGGAGGGCTGGCTGTCCTCCCGTCCTCGTTCCCAAAGCCTGCCCCACTGTTGCTGCCCAGCTCAGGCCTGGGGTCCTGTGCGTGCTTCCTGGGAAGCCCCTCCTTCCTGCGCTCCTACTGTTAATTCTTACTCACTCTGGCTCCAGTTTACGCAGGATTCCTCCGACCACCGCGTCCCAGGAAGCAGTGGGGTTCTGGACTGGCTCCCTCCTTGTACCACACACGTAATTAAATACATCTGTGAAAACCCCTGCTGTGCTGGTTGCCTTCTGCGCACTGTCTGCGGGGACAGGGCCACGCCCGCCTTGCTCTCCGCCTTGACTCAGAGTTAGGAGGGGAGTGGGGAAGGCGATTTGGAGAAAACAAGGCTCGAGTTTGGGGAGCAAATGAGCAAGTGCTGCCATCTCTGCCCTTCCTTCCTCCGCCCTCTCTTCTCTCCCAGTGCCAAGGCTGGGAGCTGTGTCAGAGCCCGGGATGCGTCCTCAGCTGAGCCTTGTGGACTCTCCTCTGCCCCTCCCAGCCTCAGAGGGAAGCTCAGTCAGACCCCTCCTGTGTGGGTCCAGCCTGACCCTGCCCTGTGGGTCCAGCCTCACCCCTGCCCTGTGGGCCCAGCCTCACCCCTGCCCTGTGGGTCCAGCCTCACCCCTGCCCTGTGGGTCCAGCCTGACCCTGCCCTGTGGGTCCAGCCTCACCCCTGCCCTGTGGGTCCAGCCTCACCCCTGCCCTGTGGGCCTAGCCTCACCCCTGCCCTGTGGGTCCAGCCTGACCCTGCCCTGTGGGTCCAGCCTCACCCTGCCCTGTGGGTCCAGCCTCACCCCTGCCCTGTGGGTCCAGCCTCACCCCTGCCTGAGTTCCCCTTGGACTGCGTTTTGCTCAATAACACATTCTGCTTATCAGGAACACTTTTCATACATTTATTTATTTTTGATACTATTTATAGAACATTTTTTAAAATTCCATTTTTAATTGTTGGTTTTTATGTAAAAACAGACACGATATTTACCTTGTTCCAGAAGCCACGATATATGCAACTTATTAACTCTCATAATTATTCTGTGACCTTTTTGAAGTGTTACCTAATCAATTCTGTTGTATCCAAATAACTTTGATTTTTTATATTCTGATCCTCATACTTGAGTTATTCCCCTCTCCCTAATGATCCACCTGACACCTGCAGTTGGGTATGAAAATTCAGTGAGGACGGGAGCATCCTCATCTTGCCATCATGTCATCATCCAGTGGGAGGCATTATCAGGTTAAGGAAACTCCATTCTGTTCCCAGTTTTCAAATATTTTATCAAGAATGAATATTGGGCTGGGCGCGATGGCTCACGCCTGTAATCCCAGCACTTTGGGAGGCTGAGGCGGGTAGATCACAAGGTCAGGAGTTTGAGACCAGCCTGGCTAAGATGGTAAAACCCCATCTCTACTAAAAATACAAAAATTAGCCAGGTGTGGTGGTGAGCACCTGTAAGCCTGTCATCCCAGCTACTCAGGAGGCTGAGGCAGGAAAATTGCTTGAACCCAGGAGGCAGAGGTTGCAGTGAGCCGAGATTGCACCACTGCACTCCAGCCTGGGCAACAGAGTGAGACTCTGTCTCAAAAAAAAAAAAAAAAAAATCCAAAAAAAAGAATGAAAACGGATGTTGTTCAAAAGACTTTTTGCAAAACGGATGTTGTTCAAAAGACTTTTTGCACCTCAGATTATCTCTCTTTCCTAGTTTACTCTGTTAATGTGGTGAATTTCCCTAGCGTTTTGTTTGAAGATATCATTCACATACAAAAATACAAAGACCTTCAATGTTCAGTTTGAAAAGCTTCAGCAATTGTATCAATTGTGTCCCGGTGCCCAGAACAAGACACAAACCGCCTCCATCCCTCCAGGAAGCTACCCCATCTCTTTCACACACCTTCTGCTCTGTTTTCAGACTTTTTGGTTATTTTCAGTTCGGGGTGATTACGTCTAATGCAGCTATAAACGTTCTTACAGAGGTGCTTATGGTGACACACGCCCCTCTGCTCCGAGGTAAACAGCTGGGAGTGAAATTGCTAAGTTGTGAGACAGAGGTGGACACATGACCACCTCGCTTATCATTCATCATGTCTAAGAGATTTTCTGTATGCACGGTCATACTGCCTGCAGCGAAAAACACTGTGACTTGATCTTTTCCAATTCGTACTGTTTTTACTTTTTTTTTTTTTTTT
>PVKV010030783.1:0-21851 GCA_004027835.1 Alouatta palliata
AGGATATGAACAGACACTTTACAAAAGAAGACATACATGAAGCCAACAAACATATGAAAAAATGCTCATCATCACTGGTCATTAGAGAAATGCAAATCAAAACTACATTGAGATACCACCTCACGCCAGTTAGAATGGCGATCATTAAAAAATCTGGAGACAACAGATGCTGGAGAGGATGCGGAGAAATAGGAACACTTTTACACTGTTGGTGGGAGTGTAAATTAGTCCAACCATTGTGGAAGACAGTGTGGCAATTCCTCAAGGACCTAGAAATAGAAATTCCATTTGACCCAGCAATCCCATTACTGGGTATATATCTAAAGGATATTAAATCATTCTACTATAAGGACACATGCACACGAATTTTCATTGCAGCACAGTTTACAATAGCAAAGACCTGGAACCAACCCAAATGCCCATCGATGATAGACTGGACTGCGAAAATGTGGCACATATACACCATGGAATATTATGCAGCCATCAAAAACGATGAGTTTGCATCCTTTGTAGGGAGATGGATGAACCTGGAAGCCATCATTCTCAGCAAACTGACACAGGAACAGAAAACCAAACACCGCATATTCTCACTCATAGGTGGGTGTTGAACAATGAGAACACATGGACACAGGGAGGGGAGCATCTCACACTGGGGTCTGTTGGGGGGAAAAAGGGGAGGGACAGCAGTGGGTGGGGAGTTGGGGAGGGATAGCATGGGGAGAAATAACAGATACAGGTGATGGGGAGGAAGGCAGCAAATCACACTGCCATGTGTGTACCTATGTAACAATCTTGCATGTTCTTCACATGTACCCCCAAACCTAAAATGCAATAAAAGTATATTAAAAAAAAAAAAAAAGTTCATGGAAAATTTTCACAGTGACTGAATGGAGCCCATGGCAGCTCAGACAGGCCTCTGTAGGCAGACTGTGTCATTAGACTCCCTTCTTGCTGGACAGGGGATGTCTGAATAAATGCAGCAGCCCATCAGGGACTTATAAATAAAGGACTCCCTTTCCAGGGATGGAGAATCTAATAAAAGGGGCACTTGTGGGTTCAAATATTTTCTGAATTTTTAATGATCACATTCTAACTGGCATGAGATGGTATCTCATTGTGATTTTGATTTACATTTCTCTAATGACCAGTGATGATGAGCTTTTCTTAATACGTTTGTTGGCTGCAAAATGTCTTCTTTAGGGAAGTGTCTGTTGACACTCTTTGTCCATTTTTTGATATTTTTTCTTTTAAATTTGTTTTAGTTCTTTGTAAATTCTGGATATGATCTTTTTGTCAGGTGGTGACACACATCTTATTTTGGGGAAAAAAAAGCTTATGTTCTTCTCATGGAACCCCAAGAATTGAAAGCAGATAGATCCCTCTCAAAATCTGTTTTTATCTTCTAGCTATGCCTATTTCCTGGGCCCTGGAAGCTGAATGCTTTCCTAGCCCTGATTCTTAAAGGGCTCCACCCTGAAGCCAATAATTCAATTAGGAGATGGCAAATGAAAAATAATACCATTACTTAATATTTTTTTGAAAAATACAATTTTTTGAAAAAACTTGTAATGTCTTTAGTTTATGTCACTTTAATCTTTGAAAAATAAAAACAACTTTAAAGAATATTGGTAAAATAAATGTCTTCAAAATGTAAACATGTGGTCTAATTTATGCAGGTTAGATACTAGGTTTGCTAGACTTTTTAAGATTATAAACTGCTTCTTTGGTTTTGAAAACTGTTCGACTTGCCTGCTTTACAATTTGGTAAGGCGTTGGGCCATAGGAAATTGACCACATTCCTAACTATGCTGGAGTCAGACATTATCTATGGCTAGTACTTAATTATAATAACATATGTTTATTTGAATACTATTTCATAATATCAAGTGTTTTAAACCTTTAACCTGTTTGGTAGCCTTCCTCAAATCAAACTTCAGTTTCAAGGTTGTCTGTTTTGATGTCTATATTTTGGATGCTACAAAAGACCTCTGGAACATCCAGAAGGTAGGTAAACAGGATTATTTGACATGTTTAGTTACATAGGATAGAAACAATGTTTAATCTTTTTCAGGACATATTTCAGTGAATAATATTAACATATTTACCAAAATCACATGGAATATTTCAAATTCTGTCTGAGTGTGTGCTATGAGTCATAATTTAGATCATTATCTATTGTAAAACACAGAAATAACCAAATTCATTTCTCAATTGTGTTTTTGACTACAATTGCCATGGATATTTTGTCATTCACAGAGATTTGTTGTTTTGTTTTGGTCCTCTTGAAATGATGGTTTACAATCAGTTATTGCATTTTAACAGGTGCTCTTAAATGCAGGTTTCTTATATCTTTAGAGATTGTGACACTGGAATAAAAATGTACAGGACTCATTAAGAGCTGAAATGCTCATGAACATCAAGCAGAACAAGAGTTAACTGAATGGATTGAATTAATAGAAAATTGAAGTAATCCTTTTTATCTTTTTGCTTAAAACATTGCTGATCCTTGTTTTGTTTTTCAGAGGCAAGACATTTTTTTCGAGCTATCTACAGCTTTTAACAATTGAGTATATACACCTGTGAACAAAATTTAGAGCACATTTGTTTCTCTCTGCCTGACTTCTCTAGAATTCAGGTTGACCTCACACTGCTGTGCTGGTAGCTAGAATTTCAAGCCAGTGGATCTTGGCTTGCTGTGCTCTGTGAGGGTGGGACCCGCTGAGCCAGGCCACTTGGCTCCCTGTCTTCAGCCCTCCTTCCAAGAAGTGAAGGGTTCTGTCTTGCAGGTATTCCAGGTATGCCTGGAGTGTGGGAAAAAAAAAAAAAAAAAAAAAAAAGAAGCTCCTGTCATTAGCTCCATATCTGCCCAAATGGCTGCTTAGTTTTGTTCTTGAAACCCAGGACCCTGGTGGTGTAGTCACTGGAGGGAATCACCTAATACGCTGGTTGTGAAGACCATAGAAAACCCAGAGTATCTGGGCTGGAATGCTGGTACAGTATTCTTCCTGGTACAGTCTCTCATGGCTTCCCTCGCTTGGGGAAAGAAAGACTTGTTCCCCTTGTGCTTTCTGTGGGAGGCATTTCCCCACTTTGCTTTGGTTTGCCCTTTGTGGGCTGCACCCACTCTCCAACCAGTCCCAATGAGATGAACCAGGTACCTCAGTTGGAAATGCGGAAATCACCCACCTTCTCCATCGATCTTACTGGGAACTGCAAACTGATCTGTTCCTATTCAGACATCTTGAAATGTGAGAATTTCCCATAGATTTTTTTTAAAAGAAAAAGCAAAAAATGTGAAAGGAAAATAAATCTTGGGGACCCAAAATTATTGAGCTGAAGAAAAAAGTCAAGCTGGAAATTGGTTAGGGCAAACCTGCCTTCAATTCTATTCAATTCTATCCCTGTGCTGAGATAAATTCATATCTGACTGCCTCATTTGGAAAGACCAATCAGAAAAATGAATGCAACCATTTATCTCATCTACCTATAACCTCGAAGCCTCCTCTCCACTTCGTTTTCCCACCTTCACCTCGAGTTATCCCATCATTTCAGACTAAATCAATGTAAATATTACACACATATTTAGTTATGTCTTATATCCTCCTAAAATGTATAAAACCAAGCTGTGCCCTTGCCACCTTGGCCACAAGTCATTTGGACCTCCTGGGAATGTGTCACATGTGTGCATCCTCAACCTTGGCAAGATAAAACTTTCTAAATTAACTGAACTTGTCTCAGATTTTGGGGGTTCACAAACTATACTCCAAGGTTATAGCAAGCAAAATACCATAGTTCTGATACAGAAATCATAACACAAAACCAATGGAACACGTTAGAGAAGGTTGCAGGCTGCACTCATACAACCATCTGATCTTTGACAAAGTCTATAATTAGAAACAATGGGGAATGGATTCTCTAGTCAATGAATGGTACTAGGATAACTGGTTAGCTATATTCAGAAGATTGAAATTGTACAGCTTCCTTCTAACATATTAAAAAATCAACTTAAGATGTATTAAAGACCTAAATGTAAAACATAAAACTATAAAAACCATAGACAAAAGCCCAGAATATAGTATTCTGGACACAGGCCATAGCAAAGGTTTTATGATCAAATGTCCCATGTTCTTACTTATTTCTCGGATCTAAATATCAAAACAATTGAATTCATGGACATAGACAGTGGAAGGATGGTTACAAGAGGCCGGAAATGGTAGTGAGAGAGTGAGTGGCATGTGGGAATTATTAGTGGATACAGAAAAATAGAAATAATAAAACCCTGGTGACCATAGTCAATAATAATTTCCAACATAAAGAGTGTAATTGGAATGTGTTTAACTGAAAGAATGATTGAAGGGATGGATACCCCATTCCCTACGATGTGCTTTTTTCATATTGCATGCCTCCTTATCAAAATATGTCATGTACGACATAAATACTAGGTACCCACAAAATTTAAAATAAAATATAAAAAATAACCATCTTCTTTGTAGTAAACATTAGAGTTCCAAATCCAAGGCTAGAGATCCCCATGAAACAACATACACTCTTTTGACTTGACGAGTTTTCTCTTTGCTCTATAAATAGGTATTTGGAGAAGTTGACACTCTGGAAATTGACTTCCAACACAGCACGAGGGATAGCCACACATAAAATACAAGGACACAGCAGGACTCACCAGTGCATTCTGTTGAAGAGTGAGCAAGCCAAATTAAAATTATTTTTTAAACTAATCGATTTTAGCTACTGAAAGGTCTATAGGACATTCTCAGAGTTTCTGTAGGACCTAAGATTTAGAATGTGAACTCGAATGTGATTGTGATCATTATGCAATAATTGCTGTAAAAACCCAGGTTGGTGGCTACATATGACTACAACACTCAGATGGGGAGAATTAAAGTGTTTCTTTGACAAGTTCCTCTAACGGTGGCAGTAAACTTAGTGCCTTTCAGTGTTCTCCTTTTTGCCATAGACTCACAGACAGCGAGAGACACCTGGCACCCCCACATCACTTCCTTAGCAGCCAAGATCAGCATCCCACCCAGAATGAATTCTGGCTGTGGGAGAATATGGCATACACAGAGAAATGTTTGGCATTTGGCAATACCTGGGTGAGGGCTTTCTAAGCTCTTAGGAAGTATATGATGCATAAAGTCCATTTCTAAATACTAGAAACATCATGCTGTGAAAGCACAGAATGTCTATAGTTAAGATGATAATGCCATGCAGAAAAGAATGTGGCAATGTAATCACCAGTCTACTTTTTCAATGGCCTGGCACATGGCTGTTACTGTACTGCACAAGTCCAGTGTCAGTAGTTTATGTTTCTTCATTGTGTCATCAGCCCAATGCAAAGTACAGTCAAAATTACACCTGGAGGTGCTAAAAAGAAAATAATCTGAGGAAATGTACATTTTCAGTCTTAAGCTCCAAAGACTGGTCATCAAAAAGTGTGTGTCTATCTTGGCTGTCACCTTTACTACACTAGCGGTCTGAGGTGTGAGGAGTGAGCACAGAGTTCTGCTTGCCCTTGTGAGGTTTGCTATGATAAACTTGATCAAAGGAAGTATGTCTGATTCCAGAAATGAATATTGTTCCCTGACAGTCAATACAGAATCCTGGGTCACAACTTATCTTTACATTTAATAATAGCTTCTGCTAAATGTGTGATGTTCTGTGGGATTGTATCACTTAAATCTAACATCTGAAATGTGATGCAGGACACTTTCATCAAACAGGCTCTAGTTACGCCAGAGACAACAAATCCTGGATAGATGCATTCCACGTATCTTACTGCTCTGTAAGTGAGAGCTGTCACAGAATAATCATTTGGTCAAGGCCAAAAGAAGCAGAAATATTCCTCATGGCACTTTGTTAGGTATTAAAATGTTCCTGGGATCTCTTCATTTTGTTTTTGAATTCTCTACAAGAAGAAAACATAATAAAAGTACTTGATTTCAATTTTCATTGTATCTCCTACTCTCACCTCAGAATGTTGACTTGTTTTTCATTTCTGAAACCTAATATACTTAGAGTCATAAGGCAAATATTTAGCTATTTCAAATATGTTGCCTAGAACTATTTGTGGAGGCAATTCACCAGGTTTTAAAGCACCTGAATTGTGACATTTGTTTCCATGTTTTCTAGAAGCAAGTTGTCATTATGCTTACTATACATGAACACAATCTGCTCTAGTTTTCATGGTATGCAACCATATTTGTAAAGAACCCACACACTTTACATTCCACAGTGGTTTAGAAGGCATCTTCTTTCTGTAACTTAAGAATTTAGTAGACAGTAACCATATTAAAATTCTTTCAAGGCATCCTGCACTGATTATGGAATCACACCTTTCCATCTACACACAATAATTCTGAATCATGTATTAAGCCTAACATGACTTGGCAAACTATAAATCCTCATTTATATACTCTTCATTGTCATCTTGTAAAATGACATACTACCTGATTTTGCTGGCAAAAACAGAACATTTACATTTTCACCATGCTTACTTTACAGAAGTTTTCATTTTCTTTTTCCACCCAGTGGCAAAATTTCATGACTCTAAAGCACTTAGACTCTCAACATACCATTTTTGTAGAGAAATAACACAGAGCAGTAAGATTTTTTAAAATCAGCTAGCAAGGAGTTTGTAATTTACCTATTAGAACAACCATTTAATATGTTCTAAGTTACCTGCTTCAATGCTTTTCTAAAAACATTAGATTTGCTTTTTTATGATGTGCTAATACATGAACCCAGGTAAAGAAAGAGGTCTGAGGCCTCCTTTAACATGGGCTTATATTACTTTATTGGGTGTTGAGAAGATCATAAAAACGCCATGAAAACTATAAGTTAAAGTGCATTGACTGAATTTTTAAAATAACAATGAGACAAAAAATTACAATTTATTTTGGTTAAAACAAATGTTTTATAATTGCAGTATTTTCAAGAGACAGGGTCATGCTGTTGCCAAGGCTGCAGTGATAGGGTGCAGTGGCTGTTCACAGGCACCATCATTTCACAGTACATCCTTGAACTCCTGGGTTTAAGAGATCTTTCTGCCTTAGCCTCTGGAGTAGCTGGGACTACAGTTGTGCATTACTGCACCTGGCTTTTGTGATTTTCCCCCAGTTGAAAAACAGTCAAACCCTAGATAAGTAACAAGTCAAGCACAGTTGCACCATTTTTTACTTACCAACTCTGTACCCGATACTCCTTGTCATTGGATTCACTTTGAGATCCCCAGAAATAGACTCTTACTATGACTGAATCACATGAAGATGTTACCCGGGCAATTCTTGGTTGTCTTCATAGAAGAAAGAATTTACACAAAAGACCAATTTCTAAATAAAGAAAAGTTTTATTGGGAAAGTACAAATATACTCCAAGAGAGGAGGGGGCTGACCCTGCTGGAAACATCTCCATGACATTCTGCATTGTGATCTTCTATTGCTTCAGTTCTTTCTTTGCCCAGTTGTCACCAAAGTTTGGAGGATCCTCCCTTACTGTGTTTAATGCACATGCATGGGACACATTAATCAATACGAATCGTACCTAATGGTGGTACTGCATATTACCACCACACCGGGAAGATATAGCAGTCAATTTTGTACTCATTGTGCCTGCTCAGCTCTCAGGAATTCCCCTTTGCCTTTTTTCCTTATCATGATCTAGTTAACAACATTCTGACAGTTCGAAGATGGAGTGAGTACTGAGCATCCAAAGAGGTGTTCCGGGGGGTTCTTTCCAACATGGATACCTCCCTCTGTGCCTGCTCATATCTGACTATCTACTCTTACATTTCTCCCTCAAGTGGTTAGGACCCAGAAATCTTTCTGGAGATGGGGCAGAGGTCATTCTCTGTAGCTACTTCCTGCTGAAAAGGGGCATCAAGGGTCTTCAGGGTCCTTCCTCCTTGCTTGCTGTCATGGTGAGGAGGTTTTGATGACTGCTGTCTCTTAGAAGATTTCACCCGTACTGTCCAGAGGAGACATATAAGAACTTGGTTGTTCTGGAGGGAAAGAAAGAGGTTGATATCCCTATCACAAGACCATTTGAAGTCTAATAGTTTCTAGGTGGGAGGAAATAAACTGAGAAGATTCAGAGAACAAGGCTCAAAAAGGAGAAGGAAGATAGAGGCCAGGGGTCCTAGGAAAGGGAAGAACTATGAGAATGAAAACCAGGTGACAACCCAGCCAAGCCAACTCTTAATACCCCTTTACCAAAGGTGAGAGGCCTGGTCTTTAAGATCTCTAACGTGCTCTTGAATCTCCTCTGATCTGTTAACATAAAAATGCAAGGATTATGTTAGAAATCTGAAAACTAAAGAAAAGAGATACTGTAACTAACCTTTGATGACTAGTTCTCCATTCTGATATTTGAAGACAATGAACTTGAGATAGGAATCCTTAAGTCTTCTCTTGGATTATGTATTCTGTTGAGACCTAAACTGTCATTAAACTTTCCATTGCAAGGTGATTCTAGGACTCGCATCATAGTATATGTGGCCAGTAAACCTCTTGTCTGTTCCTTCAGTAGAAGTTTGGTACTAAAATCTGCTAAAAATTCCTTCTGTAAGATCCAAAAGATAAATGTTGAGGGTTTATTTTTTTTCCCAAATGATGTCTAAATAATGTGTTGTTTAAGAAGTCACTATGAGTGAATGAAATATACTACAAATGATGTGTTTCTTTTCCAAGTCCATCTGCTCTGAGCGCCAGCTTGCTTGGAGCTCAAATCACTCTGAGCTCCGTTTTGCTCTGTGCACCATCTGCTCAGAGCTTCATCTTACTCTAAGCATCATCTTTTCTGAGCTCCATCTTCTCCAAGCTCCAGCTTGCTCGGAGCTCCAATCACTCTGAGCACCGTCTTGTTCTGAGCATGATCTACTCCAAACTCCAAAGGCTCAGAGCAATGTTTGGAGTGCCAATCACTCCGAGCTCAGTCTTGCTGTGAGCATCATCTTTTCTGAGCTCCACCTCACACCAAGCAACATCTGCTGCAAGCTTCGTCTTACTTGGAGGTCCTTTTTGCTTCAAGCTTTATTTATTCCAAGCTCCATGTGCTCCAAGCCGCATCTTGCTCAGAGCTCCAATCACTCCAAGCACTATTTCTCTGAACAGCATCTGCATAGACATTTATCTTATTCGGAGCTTCATCTTGTCAGAGATCCATTTACCCTGAGCTCCATCTTGCTGGAAGTTCTCATCACTCTATGTTCCATCTTGCTGGGAGTTCCAATCACTTCCAGCTCCATTTTGCTCTGAGCACCATCTGGTCGGAGTTCATCTTACTCTGAGCAACATGTGCTCTGAGCTCCAACTTGCTTGGAGCTGTAATCACTGTGGGCTCCATTTGCTCTGAGCTCCAAAACCTAGCAACATCTCCTCCAAACTTTACCTTGCTCAGAGCTCCAATTGTTCAGATCAATGTTCAGGAGTGCCAATCACTCCGAGCTGTCTCTTTAAGCACTATCTGATCTGAGGTCCATCTTACAGCAGGGACATCTGTTCCAAGCTCCATCTTGCTCTGAGCACCATCTGCTCTGAACTCCTATCACTCCAAGTTCCATCTAACTATGAGCTCCACTTTATACAGAGGAACATCAGCTCAAAGCTCCATCTTGCTTGGGGCTCCTTATCTGAGTTAATCTGCTCAGAACTTCATCTGCTTGGAGCTCCTTCTTATCTGATGTTTAATCTGCTCAGAGTTTCATCTGCTGGGATCTCTGTTTGCTCTGAGGTCTATCTTGCTCAGAGCTCCATCTGCTCCAAGCTCTATCTTGCTCTGAGCTCCTATCACTCCAAGCTCCATGTTGCTCTGAGAACCATCTGCTCTGAGTTCCACCTTGCACAGAGGTCCAATCACTCTGAGCTCTATCTTGCTCTGAGCACCATCTGCTCTGAGCTCCCATCACTCCAACTTCCATCTAGCTCTGAGCTCCATCTTACACAGAGAAACATCAGCTCTAAGCTCCATGTTGCTTGGAGCTCCTTCTTATCTGAGTTTAATCTGCTCAGAGCTTCATCTGCTTGGAGCTCTGTCTGCTCTGAGGTCTATCTTGCTCAGAGCTCCATCTGCTCCAAGCTCCCATCTTTCTTTTCTGAACTTAATCTGCTCAGAGCTCCATCAGCTCCAAGCTCCATCACACTTGATGCTCCAATCACTTTGAGCTCCACCTTGCTCTTAGCACCATCTGCTCTGAGCTCCTAATAGTAAAAGCTCCATCTAGCTCTGAGCTCCATCCTGCACAGAGGAACATCAGCTCAAAGCTCCATCTTGCTTGTAGCTCCTTCTTTTCGGAGCTGAATCTGCTCTGAGCTTCACCTTGCTCAGTGCTCCAATCACTCTGAGCTCTATCTTACTCAGAGCATCATTAGCTCTGACCTCCTATCACTCGAAACTCCATCTAGCTCTGAGATACATCTTACACAGAGAAACATCAGCTGAAAGAGCCATCATGCTTGAAGCTCCTTATCTGAGTTAATCTGCTCAGAGCTTCATCTGCTTGGAGCTCCTTTTTATCTGATGTTTAATTTGCTCAGAGCTTCATCTGCTTGGATCTCTGTCTGCTCTGAGGTCTATCTTGCTCAGAGCTCCATCTGCTCCACCTTCCATCTAGCTTGGAGTTCCTTCTTGTCTGAGCTTAATCTGCTGAGGGCTTCATCTGCTTGGGCTCTCTCTGCTCAGAGCTCCATCTTGCTCAAAGCTCCATCTGCTCCAAGTCCCATCATGCTCATTGCTGCAATCACTCTGAGCTCCATCTTGCTCTGAGGACCAACTGCTCTGAGCTCCTGTCACTCCAAGCTCCATCTAGCTTGGAGCTCCTTCTTGTCTGAGCTTAATCTGCTCAGAGTTTCGGCTGTTTGGGCTCTGTCTGCTCTGAGGTCTATCTTGCTCAGAGCTCCATCTGCTCCAAGCTCCATCTTGCTCTGATCACCACCTTATCTGAGCTCCTACCATACCAAGCTCCATCTAGCTTGGAGCTCCTTCTTGTCTGAGCTTCATCTGCTCAGAGCTACATCTGCTTAGGGTCTGTCTGCTCAGAGCGGCATCTTGCTCAGAGCTCCATCTGCTCCAAGCTCCATCTTGCTCTCAGCACCATCTGCTCTGAGCTCCTATCACTCCAAGCTCCATCTAGCTTGGAACTCCTTCTTGTCTGAGCTTCATCTGCTCAGAGCTTCATCTGCTTAACCTCTGTCTGCTCAGAGCTCTATCTTTCTCAGAGCTCCATCTGCTCCAAGCTCCATCATGCTCAGTGCTGCAATCACTCTGAGCTCCATCTTGCTCTGAGCACCATCTGCTCTGAGCTCCTGTCACTCCAAACTCCATCTAGCTTGGAGCTCCTTCTTGTCTGAGCTTCATCTGCTCAGAGCTTCATCTGCTTGGGCTCTGTCTCCTCTGAGGTCTATCTTGCTCAGAGCTTCATCTGCTCCAAGCTCCATCTTGCTTTGAGCACCATCTGCTCTGAGCTCCTATCATTCCAAGCTCCATCTAGCTTGGAGCTCCTTCTTGTCTGAGCTTAATCTGCTCAGAGCTTCGTCTGCTTGGGCTCTGTCTGCTCCGAGGTCTATCTTGCTCAGAGCTCCATCTGCTCCAAGCTCTATCTTGCTCTGAGCACCATCTGCTCTGAGCTCCATCTTGCTTGGAGCTCCTTCTAATCTGAGTTTAATCTGCTCAGAGCTTCATCGGCTTGGAGCTCCTTTTGATCTGATGTTGAATCTGTTCAGAGGTTCATCTGCTTGGATCTCTGTCTGCTCTGAGGTCTATTTTGCTCAGAGCTCCATGTGCTCCAAGCTCCATCATGCTGACTGCTGCAATCACTCTGAGCTCCATCTTGCTCTGAGCACCATCTGCTCTGAGCTCCTATCACTCCAAGCTCCATCTAGCTTGGAGCTCCTTCTTGTTTGAGCTTCATCTGCTCAGAGCTTCATCTGCTTAGCCTCTGTCTGCTCAGAGCTCTACATTGCTCAGAGCTCCATCTGCTCCAAGCTCCATCATGCTCAGTGCTGCAATCACTCTGAGTTCCATCTTGCTCTGTGCACCATCTGCTCTGAGCTCCTGTCACTCCAAACTCCACCTAGCTTGGAGCTCCTTCTTGTCACAGCAAATCTGCTCAGAGCTTCATCCGCTTGGGTTCTGTCTGCTCTGAGGTCTATCTTGCTCAGAGCTCCATCTGCTCCAAGTTCCATCTTGCTCAGAGCATCATATGCTCTGAGCTCCTATCACTCCACCTAAATATAGCTTGGAGATCCTTCTTGTCTGAGCTTGATCTGCTCAGAGCTTCATCTGCTTAGCCTCTGTCTGCCCAGAGCTCTATCTTGCTCAGAGCTCCATCTGCTCCAAGCTCCATCATGCTCAGTGCTGCAATCACTCTGAGCTCCATCTTGCTCTGAGCACCATCTGCTCTGAGCTCCTGTCACTCCAAACTCCATCTAGCTTGGAGCTCGTTCTTGTCTGACCTTCATCTGCTCAGAGCTTCATCTGCTTGGGCTCTGTCTGCTCTGAGGTCTATCTTGCTCAGAGCTCCATCAGCTCCAAGCTCCATCTTGCTCTGAGCACCATCTGCTCTGAGCTCCTATCACTCCAAGCTCCATCTAGCTTGGAGCTCCTTCTTGTCTGAGCTTCATCTGCTCAGAGCTTCAACTGCTTACCCTCTGTCTGCTCAGAGCTCTATCTTGCTCAGAGATCCATGTGCTCCAAGCTCCATCATGCTCAGTGCTGCAATCACTCTGAGCTCCATCTTGCTCTGAGCACCATCTGCTCTGAGCTCCTGTCACTCCAAACTCCATCTAGCTTGGAGCTCCCTCTTGTCTGAGCAAATCTGCTCAGAGCTTCATCTGCTTATCCTCTGTCTGCTCAGAGCTCTATCTTGCTCAGAGCTCCATCTGCTCCATGCTCCATCATGCTCAGTGCTGCAATCACTCTGAGCTCCATCATGCTCTGAGCACCATCTGCTCTGAGCTCCTGTCACTCCAAACTCCATCTAGCTTGGAGCTCCTTCTTGTCTGAGCTTCATCTGCTCAGAGCTTCATCTGCTTGGGTACTGTCTGCTCTGAGGTCTATCTTGCTCAGAGCTCCATCTGCTCCAAGTTCCATCTTGCTCAGAGCATCATATGCTCTGAGCTCCTATCACTCCACCTAAATATAGCTTGGAGATCCTTCTTGTTTCAGCTTAATATGCTCAGAGCTTCATCTGCTCGGTCTCTGTCTGCTCTGAGGTCTACCTTGCTCAGAGCTCCATCTGTTCCAAGCTCCATCTTGCTCAGCACCATCTGCTCTGAGCTCCTATCACTCCAAGTTCCGTCTAGCTTGGAGCTCTTTCTTGTCTGAGCTTCATCAGCTCAGAGCTTCATCTGCGTAGCCTCTGTCTGCTCGGAGCTCTATCTTGCTCAGACCTCCATCTGCTCCAAGCTCGATCATGCTCAGTGCTGCAAACACTCTGAGCTCCATCTTGCTCTGAGCACTGTCTGCTCTGAGCTCCTGTCACTCCAAACTCCATCTAGCTTTGAGCTCCTTCTTGTCTGAGCTTCATCTGCTCAGAGCTTCATCTGCTTGGGCTCTGTCTCCTCTGAGGTCTATCTTGCTCAGAGATCCATCTGCTCCAAGCTCCATCTTGCTCTGAGCACCATCTGCTCTGAGCTCCTATCACTCCAAGCTCCATCTAGCTTGGAGCTCCTTCTTGTCTGAGCTTCATCTGCTCAGAGCTTCATCTGCTTAGCCTCTGTCTGCTCAGAGCTCTATCTTGCTCAGAGCTCCATGTGCTCCAAGCTCCATCATGCTCTGTGCTGCAATCACTCAGAGCTCCATCTTGCTCTGAGCACCATCTGCTCTGAGCTCCTATCACTCCAAGCTCCATCTAGCTTGGAGTTCCTTCTTGTCTGAGCTTCATCTGCTCAGAGCTTCATCTGCTTAGCCTCTGTCTGCTCAGAGCTCCATCTTGCTCAGAGCTCCATCTGCTTCAAGCTCCATCATACTCAGTGCTGCAATCAATCTGAGCTCCATCTTGCTCTGAGCACCATATGCTCTGAGCTCCTGTCACTCCAAACTCCATCTAGCTTGGAGCTCTTTCTTGTCTGAGCTTCATCTGCTCAGAGCTTCATCTGCTTGGGCTCTGTCTGCTCTGAGGTCTGTCTTGCTCAGAGATCCATCTGCTCCAAGCTCCATCTTGCTCTGAGCACCATCGGCTCTGAGCTCCTATCACTCCAAGCTCCATCTAGCTTGGAGCTCCTTCTTGTCTGAGCTTCATCTGCTCAGAGCTTCATCTGCTTACCCTCTGTCTGCTCAGAGCTCTATCTTGCTCAGAGATCCATCTGCTCCAAGCTCCATCATGCTCAGTGCTGCAATCACTCTGAGCTCCATCTTGCTCTGAGCTCCATCTGCTCTGAGCTCCTGCCACTCCAAACTCCATCTAGCTTGGAGCTCCCTCTTGTCTGAGCAAATCTGCTCAGAGCTTCATCTGCTTGGGCTCTGTCTCCTCTGAGGTCTGTCTTGCTCAGAGCCCCATCTGCTCCAAGCTCCATCATGCTCAGTGCTGCAATCACTCTGAGCTCCATCTTGCTCTGAGCACCATCTGCTCTGAGCTCCTATCGCTCCAAGCTCCGTCTAGCTTGGAGCTCCTTTTTGTCTGAGCTTCATGTGCCCAGAGCTTCATCTGCTTAGCCTCTGTCTGCTCAGAGCTCCATCTTGCTCAGAGCTCCATCTGCTCCAAGCTCCATCATGCTCAGTGCTGCAATCACTCTGAGCTCCATCTTGCTCTGAGCACCATCTGCTCTGAGCTCCTGTCACTCCAAACTCCATCTAGCTTGGAGCTCTTTCTTGTCTGAGCTTCATCTGCTCAGAGCTTCATCTGCTTGGGCTCTGTCTGCTCTGAGGTCTATCTTGCTCAGAGCTCCATCTGCTCCAAGCTCCATCATGCTCAGTGCTGCAATCACTCTGAGCTCTATCTTGCTCTGAGCACCATCTGCTCTGAGCTCCTATCACTCCAAGCTCCATCTAGCTTGGAGCTCCTTCTTGTCTGAGCTTCATCTGCTCAGAGCCTGATCTGCTTAGCCTCTGTCTGCTCAGAGCTCTATCTTGCTCAGAGCTCCATCTGCTCCAAGCTCCATCTTGCTCTGAGCACCATCGGCTCTGAGCTCCTGTCACTCCAAACTCCATCTAGCTTGGATGTCCTTCTTGTCTGAGCTTCATCTGCTTAGTGCTTTATCTGCTTAGCCTCTGTCTGCTCAGAACTCTAGCTTGCTCAGAGCTCCATCTGCTCCAAGCTCCATCATGCTCAGTGCTGCAATCACTCTGAGCTCCATCTTGCTCTGAGCACCATCTGCTCTGAGCTCCTGTCACTCCAAACTCGATGTAGCTTGGAGCTCCTTCTTGTCTGAGCTTCATCTGCTCAGAGCTTCATCTGCTTGGGCTCTGTCTGCTCAGAACTCTATCTTGCTCAGAGCTCCATCTGCTCCAAGCTCCATCGAGCTCTAAGCTCCATCTTACACAGAGGAACATCAACTCAAAGCTCCATCTTGCTTGGAGTTCCTTCTTATACGAGTTTAATTTGCTCAGACCTCCATCTGCTCTGAGGTCTGTATTGCTCAGAGCTACATCTGCTCC
The DNA here is from genome assembly GCA_004027835.1 of Alouatta palliata. Taxonomy (NCBI): domain Eukaryota; kingdom Metazoa; phylum Chordata; class Mammalia; order Primates; family Atelidae; genus Alouatta; species Alouatta palliata. The sequence continues at coordinate 15,607 of PVKV010030783.1, forward strand.
AAGATCCATCTTTCTTGGAGCTCCAATCACTCCAAGCTCTATCTTGCTCTTAGCACCATCTGCTCAGAGCTCCAACGACACGAAGCTCCATCTTGCTCTGAGTACCATCTGCTCTGATTTCTATCTGCTCACAGCTCCAATTACTCCAAGCTCCATATTGCTCTGAGCACCATCTGCTCTGAGCTCCACCTTACTCAGAACTCCATTTTGCTCTGAGATCTTATGCTTGGAGCTCCTTCATATTCTCTGCAACATCTACTCTGAGATTCATATTGCTCAGAGCTTCATCTCACCTGGAGCACCATCTGCTCTGAGCTCCATCATGCTCGGAGTTCCATCTTGCTCAGAGGTCCATCTTGCTCTGAGCACAATCTGCTCCATGTATGTTTTTTGCAGCATAATTTACAATAGGAAAGACATGGAATCAACTCATATGCTCATCAATGGTAGACTGGATAAAGAAAATGTGCTACATATACACCATGGAATACTATGCAGCCATAAAAGGGTGTGAGATCATGTCCTCTGCAGGGTCATGTATGAAGCTGAAAGTCATCATCCTCAGCAAACTAACACAGAAATAGAAAACCAAACATAGCATGTTCTCACTCATAAGTGGGAACTAAACAATGAGACCACATTTTAATACTATTATATCCTCTATAGATGGTCTCTATTTCTCATAACAAAAGATATTTATACTTTGCAATTGTTTTCTCTCTAAAGGCTTGTGGCTTCTCCTGTCTGTGCCAGGTTATGGTTCAGGTTAACTACCTCATCTTGTAATGACCCACTCCATGTCCACATGTGGTTGGTTTCTTCTGTGATAATGTTTGTTCACAGACTTTTACCACCTATGGGTCATTTGAGGGGAGGTGACCTCACACAGTACTGCACCAGGCAAATCAACAACTGAAAGAAATACTGAAACAACGTGTCTGGTTATTTCAAAGAATAATTAGGAGTCAGTTGAAGGTGCTAAAGTTTTAGTAATGTTAGTAACATCTTAGATGACCAAGAATAATCTTGTGGGCCCCGAGAACATATTACAATATGGACTATGCCACAAAAATCTCACCCATCAGACAACAGCAAAGGATGCTCTAGCTCAAATGTTAATTGTCCTCTCTTGATTTGTGAAAGCACACAACCAGCAGGACGCACAAACATCAGGCAGACAAGGGCTTTGCTGCATTATTTGTGGGCTTCAGTCACCAGTGAGACCCTCAGAGCCTACATCTCCTGTTACCACTGCAGTTTTTATTGTACAGCAAATTTCCATGTATGTTTCATTTTCGTTTTTGAATTCTGTATTTCATTTTTCTCTCAATCTAGTTATGAATGAACACCACACTTTCAATTTACAGGAATTTACAACACATGAAATGAAAAGTTATTTTTTATATTCTCACTTTTATAGACATTTATATTTATTGTTCTTTGCAAAAAATTTTCTTATCTCAAGAGCACAATCAGATAGTAGATATATTGCAGTCCAGCTCAATTTATCAATTGATTAAAGAATCACTGACCTCTTCATACTGTTAAATATGCTTTTCTAAAATTGTGGTGTCATTATTTTTTATTTGCACAAATCCATTTCATAATTTAAATATTTTTACAGCAATTCTGACTTGGTTAAATTTTAAAATATTTACTATGCTGTAGAATCTCAACAATGTCTTTTTACATCTATGAACATGAACACAAGGCATTCTCATTAATTCTATGAATGTGGTTAATAGCTTTAGTGGATTTCCAAATGCTGAGTCTCATCTGCACTCCTACAATAAAGGATGTCTGGTCATGCCATAGTGTCCTCACATGGTGATACAATGCCTTCTAGTATTTCTAACTTTTACTTTTATATCCATATGTCCTATTTGTCTGTAGTATTCTGTGTGTCTCAATCCAGTTGATGATCTTACAGCAATCTTATATATCCTTCCAAAACTTTTGGGTAATGTTTAATTGCTTTATAACTCCGACACAGTATCAGTGACATTTGTTTACTAAACTTTGTTTTTTTTTTTTTAGATGGAGTCTCACTCTGTCCCCCAGGCTGGAGTGCAATGGCACAATCTCGCCTCATTGCAACATCCACCTCCCTGTTGAAGCTATTCTGCTGCCTCAGAATAGCTTCCCCATTGGCTGGGGCTACAGGTGTCTGCCAGCATGCCTAGCTAATTTTTCTATTTTTAGTAGAGATGGGGTTTCACCATGTTGACCAGGCTGGTCTTGAACTCCTGACCTCAGGTGATCTGCCCACTTTGGCCTCTCAAAGGGTTGGGATTATAGGCATTAGCTGCTGTGCCTGGCCTACTGAACTTTTTTATACCGGAACTTATGGGTGGATGAAAGCCCTCTTTTGATAAATGTCTTTGTTATTTCTATTATTTCATCAACACTTACCCCTACTGAGTTAGAGATTCTACACTGATGAACCACCTGACTGGCACTGTGTTCATAACATTGTTAATAACAGTAAAAGGAGGCATTCTTTTAGAAAATCAAGATTGAAAACTTAATAAAAAAAAGGAAGACACACACAAGAAAACAAAACAAAACTTACACCAACCCTCTCCATCCATTAGTGGCATAAACACAGAAAGATAACCAAATGGACCAAATGATGGAGCTAAATAATCAGACCAAAATTATATAGCATAAACACATTTTTCAAAAACACACCAAAGGTCCCTAAGTTCAGAAACCTGGGTATTCACATGCAGAGAACTGAAGACCCTATGTTGCACAAGACACAAACATCAACAGAAAATGAACACCTAAGTCTAACCCTGAAACCAAAAAGCTCCCAAGAAAAAACATGGGGTGACTATTTTCGGGAAACTTGAATCTGTGCACACCAGTTGCCAAAAGAAAAACTTAGGGAGATTATACCTATAAATAACACAATGCCTTCACCATATCTCTCACTTTATTTCCCAATGGGACACAGAAATCACACTAACAAAAGCAAATATAAACATGTTAGACAAAGGACAACTTTAAAATTTCTCAAGGAGAAAACAATGAACCCAAAGAAAAGATATATTACAGATTGGGATAAAATTATGGAAAATCATGTATCTGAAAGGAACTGTTATCTAACATATACAAGAAACTAAAGGTACTAAGTGGGCAAAAAGATAAAACAACTAAAACCTGTATGTATCCAAAGAGGCTACCCAAATACCCATTCAAAGACAGACTTGATAAAGAAAATAAGACACATATACAACATGGAATACTATGCAGCCATAAAAAAGGATGAATTCATGTCCTTTGCAGGGACATGGATGAAACTGGAAACCATCATTCTCAGCAAACCCACATCAGAACAGGAAACCAAATATCACATGTTCTCACTCATAAGGGTTGAACAATGACAACACATGGCTCTGGGGGGGGATCATCACACATCAGAGCCTGTTGGGGGTTGGGGGCATTAGGGGAGAGAGGGCAGGGGGTGGGGGTATTGGGGAGGGCTAACATTAGGAGAAATACCTAACGTAGATGACGGGGTAGTTGGATGCAGGAATCCATCATGGCACATATATACCTATGTAACAAAAGGCAATGCCAGGCCAGGGGAGAAGGCAAGGCCATGCCAAAAGGCTAGGCCAGGCCAGGAGGCAAGGCCAGGCCAAAGGGCCAGGCCAGACCAGAAGGCAAGGCCAGGCCAGAAGGCAAGGCAGGCCAGAAGTCCAGGCCAGAAATCCAGGTCAGAAGGCCAGGCCAGACCAAAAGGCCAGCCCAAGCCAAAAGCCCAAGCCAGGCCAGAAGGCAAGACCAGGCCAAAAGGCAAGGCCAGGCCAGGTGAGAAGGCAAGGCCATGCCAAAAGGCAAGGCCAGGCCAGAGGCAAGGCCAGGCCAAAAGGCCGGGACAGGCCAGGCCAGAAGGCAAGGCCAGGCAAAAAGGCCAGGGAAGGCCAGACCAGAAGGCAAGGCCAGGCCAGAAAGCCAGGCCAGGCCAAAAGGCCAGGCCAGGGCAAAAGGCCAGGTTTGGCCAGGCCCGGCCAGAAGCCAAGGTCAGGCCATAAGGCAAGGCCAAGCAAAAAGGCCAGGCAAAAAGGCCAGGCCAGCCAAGGCCAGAAGGCAATGTCAGGCCAAAAGGCCAGGCGAGGCCAGCACAGAAAGCAAGGCCAGAACAAAATGCCAGGCCAGGCCAGAAAGCAAGGTGAAGCCAAAAGTCCAGGCCAGGCCAGAAGGCCAGGCCAGAAGGCCAGGCCAAAAGGCCAAGCCAGGCCATGTCAGAATGCAAGGCCAGGCCAAAAGTCTAGGCCAGGAAAAAAGGCCAGGCCAGCCCAGATGGCAAAATCATGCTTAAAGGCCATGCCAGTTCAAAAGGCCAGGCCAGGCCAGAAGGCAAGGCGAGGCCAGAAGGGAAGGTCAGGCCAAAAGGCCAGTCCAGGCCAAAAGGCCAGTCCAGGCCAAAAGGACAGGACAGGCCAAAAGGCCACAACAGGCCAGAAGGCCAGGCCAGGCCAGACCAGAAGGCAAGGCAAGGCCAGAAGGCAAGGCCAGGACAAAAGGCCAGACCAGGCCAGGCCAGAAGACAAGGCCAGGCCAGAAGTCAAGGCCAGGCCAGAAGTCAAGGCCAGGCCAAAAGACCACGACAGGCCAAAAGGCCACGTTTGGCCAGGTCAGGCCAGGCCAAAAGTCCAGGCCAGGCCAAGAGGTCAGGCGAGGCCAAAAGGCCAATAGGCCAGGCAAGGCCAAAAGGTCAATAGGCTAGGCAAGGCCAAAAGGCCAGGAAAGGCCAAAAGGCCAGGCCAGGCCTGAAGGCAACGCCAGGCCAGAAGGCAAGGCCAGGCCAGAAGGCAAGGTCAGGCCAAAAGGCCAGCCCAGTCCAGAAGTAAAAGCCAGGCCAAAAGTCCAGACCAGGCCATGCCAAAAGGCCAGGCCAGGCCAAAAAGCCAGGCCAGGCCAAAAATCCAGGCCAGCCCAGGCCAAAAGGCCAGGCCAGGATAGAAGGCAAGGCCAGGCCAAAAGTCCAGATTGGGCTATGCCAGAAGGCAAGGCCAGGGCAAAAGGCCACAACAAGCCAGGCCAGAAGGCAAGGCCAGGCCAAAAGGCAAGACCAGGCCACACCAAAAGGCAAGGCCAGTATTGGCCATGCCAGGTCAGGCCAGGCTAAATGGCCAGGCCAGGTGAAACGGCCAGTCCAGGCCAAGCCAGACCAGAAACCAGCGGGAGGTTCCTCCAAAAATTAAACCTACAAGTACCACTTCATCTAACAATTCTACTACTAAGTATACTTTTGGTACAAAAGAAATCAGCCCATGCAAGAGATATCTATTATCCTATATGGACTGCAGCACTCTTCACAATTGCCAACATAAAGAATAAACTTATCTGCCCATCCACAGATAAAGAGATAAAGTAACTGTGGTGGATGTACACAAATAAAATAGACTTCGGCCAGAAAAACAGAATGAAATTTCAACATTCTGAAACTTGTATTTCAAATTTCCTCCAGGAGCCATACCGTTGAACCTGGAGGACATCATGGTACATGATCTACGCCAGGCAGAGAAAAATAAAAAACACTGCCACATCTCACTCATATAGCATTCAAAACAAAAGGATTTAGTGCACATATTTTGAAAGCACAATAGTGGTTACCAGAGGCTGAAGGGAAGAAGGGCCCTGGGCAGGGATCAGAAACAGGTACAAAGTTACACTTAGATAGAGGAATTAATTGTTCCTCTCTGTTCCACAGCACAGTGACTAGTGGTTAACACGTCACACCTTTTTCACAAAACCTGGAAGATCCCAAAGGTTTTGACCACAAAGAAATTAACAACTGTTTGTGATAATAGACTCTAAATATCCTGATTTTATAATTCTTCTGAGCTACACTAACCAAAATGTCCCACTCTAATTCCCCCCATTGTATATATTTACCACATGGCTAACCTTTTAAAAAATACATAAATATGCAATGCTGAAATTCATATGGACCACAAAAACACCCAGAATTTCCAAAGAAATTTCGAGAAATCCCAACTACATGGGTTGTGTCACACTTACTGATTTTAACTTTCATTGAAAAGCTAGGAACCCCATTCCACACAGAGCAGTGGAATAGATGACAGGACCCAGACATAAACCTGCACCCCTAATACCATCTAATATTCAACAAAATCCACAAAAAATAAGCTATGAAGAAAGGACTCCCTCCTCTCAATAGATGGTGCTGGGATAAATAGCTAGACAGTTGCAGAAGAAAAAGAGTTGGC
>PVKV010030784.1:0-21854 GCA_004027835.1 Alouatta palliata
GAATCACGAGGTCAAGAGATCGAGACCATCCTGGTCAACATGGTGTGAAACCCCGTCTCTACTAAAAATACAAAAAAATTAGCTGGGCTTGGTGGCGCATGCCTGTAGTCCCAGCTACTCGGGAGGCTGAGACAGGAGAATTGCTTGAACCTGGGCAGCGGAGGTTGCAGTGAGCCGAGGTCGCGCCACTGCACTCCAGGCTGGCGCCTGGTGACGGAGTGAGACTCTGTCTCAAAAAAAAAAAAAAAAAAAAAAAAAAAAAATATCTGATCAAAGAGACCATCTGGCCAACATGGTGAAACCCCGTCTCTACTAAAATACAAAAATTAGCTGGACATCGTGGCATGCATCTGTAGTCCTAGCTACTCGGGAGACTGAGGCAGGAGAATTGCTTGAACCCAGTACACAGAGGTGGCAGTGAGCTGAGATTGTGCCACTGTACCCCAGCCTGGCGACACAACGAGACTCCGTCTCAAAAAAAAGGAGAAAAGAAAAAATATATATCTGATCAACTATAACCAAATAAGGTAAAAATAGACCCAAGTTTTAGATCGCATGGCAGGAGCTTTAAAATAAAGGGCTATGTCTCCATCTGGGTGTTTTTTATGTATCAGACATTAATATTTTTTTCAGAAATCAATCAAGGACTGAAAACTACATTTGCCACACTAAAATAGTCTTCCCATTATATTCTGATCTCTTCCTCATTGTATCTATTATTTTTGCAAGTTTTCATGAGGGATTATTTTTACATTTTACAATTTTAATTGAAGTTTTATAAACCAAAATTAAGGAGAAAGTTAAAAACCAAACATCACTTTGATTTTAAAAGTTCAATTCAATGAGTCAAAGCAGTTCAAAGTGTTGTGCCGGCTATAAAATGTCCATGATCCCTTTCTTTACCTGAATAGGGTATAATTCATATTCACAAAATGTTGATAGTACAAGGTGCCTTAGAGATCATCTAGCTCAACCTTCTCATTTTGCAAATAAAAAATATTCTGTCACAGGCAAATTAAAGACTTTCCAAAATTATACAGCCAGCTCCCGACAGAGCCCAGCTGGGCATGGGGTTGCTGTCATGTACCTCTTCAATCTTTTTACATCAGTTAACATTAGCATCCCTATCTGAATTTAGTAATCAAATTGTGCATTCATTTTTTGCTGCTTATTAAAATGTTAATTGTACACAGCATAAATCAATTTAAGCTTGACCTAATTTCCTTTTGGCCGCGAAACATTTTTTGAGCCTTGTTTTTTGGAAGGGCCTATTTTATGGCCTAGGTAGAACCACAGATTCTACCTAGAAGCTTTTCCTCATACTTGAAAGTTTGCCTTCATTTTTATTCACTTGGCACTGCAGATATACTTGTAATCACAGAGATAGTTACACATTTAACCACTTGTGCACATTGAAGATTGGTTATACTTCTCCACCTGCTCCAGCTTTCCAGATCCTAAAAATAAATGCATGTTCATACTTCATAAATGCAAATTACTGTATTAGTAAACAACGTATATACCTATTCAAATCATTTAGCAAAATAAATAGCAGTCGATTACTAAACAATACTCTGTAACTATTAATTATACCTTTGTCATCAAAGTAGTAATGGGGCTGGGCACGGTGGCTCACGCCTGTAACCCTGGCACTTTAGGAGGCTGAGGCAGGTGGATCACCTGAAGTCGGGAGTTCGAGACCAGCCTGATCAACATGGAGAAACCCCGTCTCTACTAAAAATACAAAATTAGCCAGGTATGGTGGTGCATGCCTGTAATCCCAGCTACTCGGGAGGCTGAGGCAGGAGAATTGCTTGAACCTGGGAGGCGGAGGTTGCGGTGAGCCGAGATCACACCATTGCACTCTGGCCTGGGCAACAAGAGTAAAACTCTGTCTCAAAAAAAAAAGTAATTTTCAAGGAGCTGCCAGCCCTCTCTTGGTGGCCCCTCCAGAAGCTGGGTGGCCACACTCAAGCAGCAGCACTTCAAAGTGCTCAGTCCTCTACACCTTCAAGTGGATGGTGCTTGGAGGCTTGGCTTTCACCTTGGGACAGTGATTCTTCAACTGCATGGTACAGCAGATTCACCAGGGAATCTTGCTCAAACTACAAGTACCCACACCTATGCCTGAGAAATTCTGAATCATTAGGTCATGGGCAGAGCTCAAGAATGTAAATTTTGAGAACAGCCCAGGTAATTCTAACACACACTCCAAGTTAAGAAAACCTGGGACACCAAGAAAAAGTTTCAAGGAGAGGGTCTGATGAGCCAACAACCAGGGCATCAACCAGGAAACATTGAGGTGAGGCGCCTGAGCTCCTGTGTGTTCCATATTCCTGCTCTTCCCTCTCAACTTCGCCTTTTCATAGCATATCTAGTGTGTTCCCTCCTCCTAGCACTGTCATCTTCTTCCATATCTTGGGGAAACCTTTTGAGTGTGGGCATAACCATTTGGAAAGACATAAGTGAGCAACAGATCTTTGTAGGTGAACTCACAGAACACCCCTATGCTGGGAGTCTAGTCAGGGTGCAGTCAGTCACTTTCTTACTCCATACTATTCAAGGTTGAAGAGATGCTTGCGGGGGTGGTGTCCAGGGAGAACAGTCACAAAATGAAGCAATGAATGGGTTCCCTTAGTCCCAAGCCAAAGGCTCCCAACCAAGTCTCAGCAGCAAATAGAAGTTGAGCCATGAGTCAGGATGAGAGAAATCCAATGAGATGAGGAAACAGATTATGCTAACCAAAGAATAGCTTTGGCAAGTGCCACATTGCGGACGTGGTCCCTCCTCTGCCCAAGACTGACAGAAAATTAAGACAAACTCCCTAAAAAAGAGAAAGATCAGCTGTACAGGATAGCTGGGCTGCTGAAAGAAGGCCTGCAAGCTTCACTGTGACCATGGGCTGGTGTGATGAGCTGTAACACGGAGCAAAGTGGGCCATGTGGCACAGGGCTTGAGAAAGAGGTCCTCCAGACCTCCAGTGAAAACAGCTGCCAAGCAAAGTCCAAATTTGGAGCTAGAACACTTAAGTTTAAATCTAGCTCTGAATATATATTGTGACTTTGAAAATATTATTTGACATCTGTGGGCTTTAGTTCCCTCCTCCTAAAATGAGAATGAAAACATCTTCTTTGGAACTAGTACCGTAAGTCTAGACACAGAGTATAATATCAGCCCCTTTGTGCTGCCAATATTTTCACATGATCAATGCACAAGCCTTTTTCACGTGATCATAATTCAAGCCAACACGAGTCTAATGGTCTGCAGAACCATCAATTCATGTGAAACAGTCTTGGGCAATAATTGAAAAAGCTTGTACTCTGCAGAGTGAATGTGACAAAGAGAGTGATTTATCAGAATCTTCTTTACAAGCTCTTGTTTGCTTTTGTTTATATTTCTCCAGCCTTATGTAATTTGTTTTGTTTGGTGTTTATCCAAATAGGGTTAAGAGGGTAGGGCTTACTGTGCTGCAGAACCAACAGAGCTTCTTGATCCTGATTTTACTGGAGCACAGGAGCAGCTTGTCAAACTCTCTAGATAAGAGGTGGGGTACACTGGTTCTTCCAGAACCAAAGACAAATATGCTTTAGCATCAATTTGCCAAACAACGCCCAACCACACACACACACACACACACACACACACACACGAAAACTGGTATAGTTTCATATTAGAGTCTGAGAAATCCAATAGTTAAAAACCTGCATATCAACTAAACTTGTTTACCCTAAAGGAAGATTTATTTTTCTCATGGGTCCATTAAAATTCCCCTGGATGAACTTTTACATGTATGTATTTCCACCTGTTGCGTTCTTGGAAGCCTAGCAGAGAAGTAAAATACTTCACTCACCTCTAGCATATGAATGCCAGATTTTAACTAGATTTTAAAATCTAGTCAATGTTAAATTGTATTTAAGACAGTCTCATTTATGTGAGTATGAATGCCATTCTGGTTCTTAGTTACATTAGTCTGTGCAGTGACCACGTTTTCACATAGTGAAACTTTTGATCTACAAGATCTCTGTACGTACATGCAAAGCACTGGTTATTTCACTGCATTTTCCGGCTTGCATTCAGGGATACAGAAATTGTTTTAAGAGCTTATGCCCCCAGAAACCGTGGAGGAGAAATGGACACAATGTTCCTTAACAAATCATTATGAATATCACTCATGATATGTCAAATTGTAAGCTATACTGAGTGGCATCAGCGAAAGTAGAAAATGATATAAAGGGGGAAGTTAACTTAGATTATAGGCTCAGAGAAGTCCTTTCTGAGAAAATGACTTTTAAGCTGAGACTAGAGATAGGTAGAGTTACTATTGGTTTCCCTGCTATTGGAAAGTCTGTGAGGATTAGAGAAAATGTATATAAAGTACCCAGCACAGCATCTGATGGTGCCAAAAGTCTCCAGGAGATTCTGATCCATGCTGTCTCCTAATCAATGACTCCCAGGCCAGCTGGTACCTCAGACAGTGGCTTGTGGGCTGCACGTACTGCTTCAAGCTCCGGATCTGGTGTTGTGGGTATACCCAGGTTAGCTGAGGATCCACATGGCCACAGCCTACCTGGTTAGCCTTCACAAGCAAGCTCTGTACTTGTGCTGCTCAGATCTGCTTTGTTCAACATTTCTCTGCAGCGATAAGCACCCTTCGTCTTGCTTCCCCTTTGTTCCAGTGTGTTTGGCTTAGCTCTGAATCCCTGCTTCCTTGTCTTGGGAATAGGTTCATCCCCTGGTACCCTAACCCCATGGAACTTCCCTTGAACCAAGACATTGCCACCTCCCTATTGAGAGATGCCAGCCTCTTCTCCCAACTCTCCCAACCACATTAACCAACTCAGCCCCTCCCACATAGTCCCTAGTTAAGATCAGAATAAGCTTCATCTGCCTCTTAAACTTTGTGGTTCCTACTTCTGCATTCCCTCTTAGGGGATGGAACTATTGCGGGATGAAGTCACCAAGCCACAGCTGGGCCTGCCTTTGCAATCACCTCTTCCTCTAGACAATCTGCCCCAGTCTCACACGTGGCCAAAGGCTGGTAGGTAATTGGTGAGTTCCTGAGTTCCTCTCTGGGCCAGGGCAGTACAGGGCAACTTCCCAAAGCAGAGGAGACAGGAGTAGTGCTTGGATTTGGATCAGACCATACTGTTCTTTGCTGAGAGGAACTGGGTCAGCATCCAGAGTGGTTCTAAATGGACTGCGTTTGAAACAGTTCTCAGAGAATTGAGAGCAATTGTGAAGGAATCAGAGTGGCCGTGGCTGTTGAGAGGTTTGGAGCTCTCTAAAGGTATCCCCCAATCTGTACTGCAGAATTGGAACCCCATTGACCAAGGAGAAGAGAATTAGAGGAGGCTGGAGCAGGTGTTGCACTCAAGTTGCCACAGGGCCAGCAGTGCTGAGGCTGCAGAAAGCAGGGGCACTGCCAGCAGCAACACTCCAGCTCCTGCTCCTTCCTCAGAGGGTGAGAGGCAAGCTGGGGTCAGGGTAGCCTCACAGCAGATGTGGCCTGGGACTGTGGCCTAGTAGGCCTTCCATGGTCCTGGTGCTGTTAGATGGGTAAGGAGAGAACCTAGATAACAATCAAATGCCTTGACAAAGGCATGAAAATGCCAGACTCCGCCACAGAGAACAGGAAGACAGTTCTTCCCCTATTGTGGTTTCTGAAGTTTGTAATTTCCATGCTGCCGGCAGCACTTACAGAAAGAGAGGGTCATTTGTTTTTGTGTCTGAAGGACCCCCAACTTGACATCCCTGGGAGGTTAAAAACAAGGAGCTCAAATTAGAGTGTGCTTGAGAAAGGGTGCCTTCGTTATACCTGCATGCGTTCTATTTTCGCACACATACATAGACAAGCACATCGGATTCTGCGCCCTTGCAGGTAAGTCACCTGGCCCGCGTCATCAAAATGTAGTATATGTAGTATATTTCTGTACACTGTATCTTATTCTGCAAAAAAAAAAAAAAAAAAAAAAAAGAAGAAGCTATGCTCCCAAAGGCTGGGTTGACTAAGGAAATGTGCTTGTATGCAATTATTTTATTGTTTGATGCAATCAACGTGGCTTCTATCATGAAAGATCCCATAAAGCCAGTGAAAACTTATCTGCAAAGTGAGGAGTGCATGCAAATGCTTATACTCTGTAGACTTTAAAGGTAGTTTATGGCCAGTGTCTCTCATCACTGTGTCCAGTCTCTGACCTACCAATAATTTGACAGTCCTTGCAGCTGCACTGTAACCCACCATCACCCCACCCTTTCTTTCCGAGCAGTCATAGTGGGTGAGGAGAAAAATAGGGCACATTTGAGAGAAAATATGTGACTATACAAAAGACAAGCACATTTCTTTGGCTGTCAAAATGAGCTATGAAAATTAAGATTGAGAACATCTGTTTTAATTATGTATGTAGCACAGGCTGTTCTGTTGTTTCAGTTTCTCTCAGGAAAAAAAAAAAAGAAAAGATACCTGCTCACAATCTTCCCTTGGAGCTAAGCCTAGTTTGCTTTTAGCTATAAAAAACTACTGTTGATATTAAATAATGTCCCTAGACACAAATATTATGTAAAATTTTTATAATTTCTTTGGCAGACCCTGTATGGTAAGATTGGAAAGGACAGACTAAATGCAGTAAACATAAATTTCAAAGTAGAAATGACTGACAAAGTGTGTTAACTTGGTGTTTAATTAGGCATAAAAGCTTTATTTTTTGACCCAATTGTGAAAACCATAGTAATGAAAACCGACATGGAGAAAGCTGCTGGGAACAGCAAAGGAGATGGAAGTGAACTAAGTCGAAAACAGAGCCCGGCCAATCAGGTCCTTGAAAGCTTGAAATATTTACTGTTCTCCAAGTGTCCCAGCGTGTTAGACACTATAGAAAATTAACCCATAAAGCTGCAAGTTATCGTCACATCTGTCATCTGCCACTGAGGAAGCTGATGTATTAGACTAGCCTCTCCCTGGGTTTTGGTTTTTGTTTTGTTTTCGTTTCCTTTTTAAAAATACTTCTGATCAGATTCCTATATTTGCTGTCTGTTGGAATTAAGTATTTTACCCTTCTATTAACATAGCTTCATACCCTGCCCCAACTCTATCTCTTTCTCTCTCTCTCCTCTTTCTGTCCCTCTCTTTCTCTTCTGTGAATCAAATCTATTTTCTCTCATTAGATATTTCTTAGAGAAAACGCTACCCAAGATGTTATCTTGCCCTTGAGAAATTTGGAGTCAAATGTGCCTCGGTTCATTTTCTATTCTTGCTGAATATAGTATTCATTTTAATTTGATTTAAATAGGAATGATAAATTTAATAGAATAAAATAATTGCCTCTCTCTATCAAAAAAGAAAGACCTTGTTGAAAGATCAAGTTAATTTAATGATTTATCTTTCAAATTTAGTTACATTTCATGACAATAATAATATATATTTCAAAATTGCCAAAGGAATAAATTTTTAACATCCTTGCCACAAAAAAGATGTTAGGTAATGGGAAGGTTAGTTTGACTGAATCTTTCCACAGTGTATATGTAGATAAAAACATCACCGCGTATCCCACAAATGAACACAATCATTATTCATCCATTAAAATAAACATTGAATTATGTTCTAACAAAATATATATTTAAAATATTTTCAAAACATGTAAGCATATTTTATAGGTTAATAATAAATGTATCTTAGTTTATTTCTGTATATAAATTTTATCTTTCAGTAAGTTATTCTTTTAATATATTAGTTGTAAATCCCTTTGGATTTTTTATAGAGACAATCTATGAATAATGCCAATTGTTTTCTTTCTAAATCGTATATTTTCATGTATTATATTTTTGACACATAATAATTACACACATTTATATGATACACTGTGAAGTTTCAATACATGTGTACATTATAAACTGATCAAATCAGGATAATTAGCTAATTCATAACCCCAAACATTTATCACTTCTTTGTGGTGAGAACATTCAAAATCCCCTCCCTTAGATATTTTGAAGTATATGATACTACTGTAAACTGTGCCTGTGAGGAATCCTAGGCTGCACACTATTTATGAGCATCTAATACCTGATAATCTGAGGTGGAACAGTTTCATTTCGTAACCATCCCTGCCCCACTCCCAGTTCCTACTGCACTTTCTATGGCATCAACTTTTTAGATTCCACATATAAGTGAGATCATGCCATATTTGTTTTTCTGTGTCGGGCTTATTTTACTTAACGTAATGCCCTCCAGGTGTGTTCATCTTGTCACAAATGACAAGATTTTGTTCTTTTTTATGACTGAAAAGTATTCCATTAGGTATGCATATATAGTAAATTATCAGTTCATCTGTTGATGGACACTTAGGTTTATTTCATGTCTTGGCGATTGTAAATAGCACTGCAATAAACTTGGGAGTACAGATATCTCTTTGACACACTGATTTCATTTCCTTTGGATATAGACCCAGTAGTGGGATTGCGGGATCATATAATAGTTCTGTTTTTAATTTTTTGAGGAACGTGTCTACTGTTTTCTCTAATGGCTATGCTAACTTACATTCCATCAACAGTGCCTACTGGTTCTTGCTTCTTCACATCCTTGCCAACACTTACTATCTCTTGTCTTTTTGGTAATGGCCATTTTAATTGAAGTGAAGTGATCTTATTGTGGTTTTGATTTGCATTTCCTTGATGTTTAGTGATGTTGAGCATTTTTTCATATACTTCTCGATCATTTCTATGTCTTTTCACAAAGATCTATTCAGGTCTTTTGTCATTTTTAAGTTTGATTATTTGGCGTTTTGTTATTTAGTTGTCTGAGTTCCTTCTACGTTCTGGATATTAACCCCTTGTTAGGTATATACTTTGTAAACATTTTCTCCCATTCGGTAGATTGTCTCTTCACTCTGTTGATGTTTGCTTTGTTGTGCAGAGCTTTTTAGTTTGATGTAATCCCATTTCTTTATTTTTGCTTTCGTTGATTGTTCTTTCAAGGTCTTATCCAAAAACACTTGCCTATACCAATATCAAGAAGTATTTTCCCTATGTTGTCTTCCAGCAGTTTGGAGTTTCCAGTCTTACATTTAAGACTTTAATCCATTTTCAGTTCATTTTTTTTTATATGGTAAGAAATTGGGGTCTCATTTTATTCTTCTGCATGTGGATATTCAATTTCCCAGTGTCATTTATTGGAACATATATTTTATATTTTATCTGTACTCTGGTTAAAACCTCTAGAAAAATATTGAATTGAAAGGATCATAGTAGGTATCCTGTTTTTTTTCCAGTCTCAAAGGAAAAGCTTTTAATGCTTTACCACAAAATATAAATATTTGTTAATTGTTTTTATAAGATTAAGAGACTTCTATCCCTGACTTGCTAGGGTTTTTTTGCTTGTTTGTTTTTGTTTTTAACTAATAGGTATTGAATTCTATCAAATGCTTTCCCTATGTTTTTTGAGATAATCATATGAATTTTGTCTTTAGTCTACTAATTGGCAAGTTACATTAATTGATTTTCTAACGGTAACCCATACTTTAACACATGGGATAAAGCCATATTGGTTATACTGTTTTATCATTTATATATGTTGCTGGATTTAGTTTGCTAACATTTTGTTTGGAATATTTATGTGTGTATTTGTGATTGAGATTTGCCAATTTTTTTTTCCTTTTCTTGCAATCCCCCTGTCAAATTTTGGTATTCAATAATTGGCCTTAAATAATTATTGATAAATTTTTATGCTCTATAATAATTTGTATAATTTTGAGATGATTTCTTAGGTGTCAGAAGATTTTAACTACTGATAACAGTTCTTAATAGTTTTAGCAATGTTCAAATTTTCTAGTTCTTCTTGAAATAGTTTTAATAGATATAATTTTCAGATATATGTTCAATTATTTAAATTTTAAATGAATTGGCAAAATATATCCTCTTTTGTAGAAAATGCAGAAGCATTGAATTTTTAGCAGAAAAATGCTACAATGTTCAGGGATATGACACAAGATCAGTTGGATCAGGGTTAAAGAAATAGAACTCTTCATAGGTCAGCTATTTAAATGGCACCTGCCAAATCATTTTTGAAGTGGTGGTTATATGCAGCTTCATCAACATCTAAATCCATTTGGAAAATTATTGAATACTTTATTAACTCTGTAAAATATCATTTTCTTCCAAGCAGTCTGTTGGATTGATTGGTTAATGGTCAGTTCCACTTTAAAGGGAACTTTTATGGATCATTTGTATCCCATTCTTACATGTCATACTAGTGCACCTATGGACCTTTATCAGTGAGTGTATCCCAGAATTTCTCTGAGTAGAGTCCACTGTACCCCTGGTGGACCCCAAATATCCTCCTCATGGATTGAGAATTCATCCAAAATACTATTAAATTGTTGTTGTCCTTAGAGCCAAATAACTTGTAACTATATAGACATTTGATTTTTATGTCTACAAATGGAATATTTACTATTAATGGTATCTCACTAAGTGAGTTATTAAGGGTTATTAAAATTGGGTATTTGTAAATAAATTTAACATGTCACCAGATTGTGAGCATACAAAATCAGTAGACTCCCCAAAAGTCTAGCTGTCACACCTCAACTGGCAGCACTGCACAGCTCCTACTGTATACATGAGCACACAGAGAAAGCCAGAATCTCCATGGATTTCTGAATTGAGGGGTGGTTATTGGTGTATCATTAGTGTCCATTTCAATTTTTAGTTTGGTTTAAATTGTGGTTGTCATTTGCAGCTATTCTTACATGAACTTTCGCTATTAGTTGTACTTGATTATCAATTTGTTTCTCACAGATTGTCTGTTAATCCTAAAGCATTTACTTGTATAAACAGTTCTTGGGAAGCTATAATTTTCCAATAACTAGACCTGAAAACACAAATTATAGTTGGAATATGAACTATTTATGCATTTAGTGCTAAAGCAGGTGTTTATGTAATTTGATCCCACAGTAAGATTTCATTGTTATCACACAGTCTTCCTTGTAATTCCATCTCCCTCTCTCCCACTGGAAGAGGGGGATTAGGAGAATAGGTTCTCTGTGGAGTTATTTGCCTTGTTATAATTGGGCTAACAACTTTCATGGATTACACTATAGAGGATTCTAGGGGTACACATTCTATAATAAAAAATGACCAGTCTAGGCAACATGGCAATACCTCATCTCTACAAAAACATACAAAAATTAGCCAGGCGTGGTGTTGCATGCCTGTAGTCCCAGCTACTCAGGTTGCTGAGGCAGAAGGATCTCTTGCATTCAGGGAGGTCGAGGCTGCAGTGAGCCAAGAATGTGCCACTGCATTCCAGCCTAGACAACAGAATGAGACCCTGTCTGAATAAAGAGTGTGCTGGAGTGAACATCCTGCATCAAACAATCCTTTTCTATCTTCTTTTAAAAATGCAGATTAAATGAATGTTTCCTTGTGAGCTATCTCAAAAAGTAAGGCTTAACCTGTAATTAGCTTCTGTGTTAATGTGTAACATTCTGGTTTTGGCAGAGAAGGTGAGAATTCTGCAGCTTACATGTTCTTTAAGAAAATGAATGGTCACCACTGATTTGTTTACTGTAATAGAAACATTTCACAGGAGAAGGATATAGTACAATGAAGGGGAACTGAAATGGAAATTAAAAGAGCCCTCAGTTCTGGTGTTTGAGATTGGAAGGTTTGGCTTTCCCTGGTGCAGTCACATTCCACAGGATTACCCATGTAAACATGCCTTCTCTTCTTATCTGTAGTAGAGCCCATTCCTCTGTGGATGTTGGGGAAATTTGTTTTAAAAATTATTCAGAGAACGTTTAATTTTAAAAGATCAATTCCTGCCCTAGCACGGTGGCTCACATCTGTAACCCCAGCACTTTGGGAATCCGAGGCAGGAGGATTACTTGAGCACAGCAGTTCCAGACCAGCCTGGGCAACACAGGGAGACCTTGTCTCTACAAAAAAATAAAAAATTAGCCGGGCATGGTGGCAAGCACTTGTAGTCCCAGCTACTCGGGTGGCTGAAGTGGGAGGATCAGTGGAAGCTGCAGTGAGCTGTGATCATGCCACTGCAGTCCAGCCTGAGCCACAGAGCAAGACCCTATTTCAAAAAAAAAAAAAAAAAAGATCAGTTCCTGGACCCAACAATCATAAGAAAACATTGTCTGGATAATCACCATCATTTGCAATACACCTTGGAATGTATTTCTGTGTACCTATTTTAATGTAGATGATTTTTCTGGGTTGAAGGGTTGTAACCACTGAAGTTAAATAATGTGATACCAGAAGGATCTGTGGGATTGTTCACCCCCATCCCATGCTGAGGGGACTCTGGAATGGATTCAAAATACCATCCTCTTCATCTTATTCTGCTGCCTATCTGATTTTCACATCTATAGTGGAAGCTGAAGCTTAATCCAGGGAGGGAATTATAAAGCTCTTTTCCTTATGGCCTCAATTGGACTGCATACTGCTTGAGCCAAACAAATAGAGATACAACCAAACAAGAGTTGAGAGTTAGAATAAAGTTTGGGGTGAAAGAAGCCATAATACATCAAGGCATCAAATGTGATGGGTTTTCCCAGCATCTAATTCTTTTTTACCAAAATATATATCCTTCAACAGAAAAATGTAAGGGATGTGCATAGATTCTCCTAAATCTTGCCTAAGTAAAATTTTGATTCTGTAAAGACATCAGAGGCTAAAAAAACTCAGTTATTGTAAAGAATTAAATAGTATTGAATCAATACTATGACCAAACCTCATTCATTGATCAAATTAATGGAAATAATAATTCTTGAATTCAAATTTCATGTCTACCAATTGCTTTGCTTTCCATTTTTAAGTTTGAAGTTGCTAACTACTAGCTTGGATAAGAACCATTATCTCTGAATCTCAAGTTTTTCTTCAGAAAACAGGGTTAGTATAGTGAGGAAGTATACAGGCTCCAGAGTCAGCCTGTAAGCAAGCCCAGGTCCCAGCCCTTCACTTGCAGCTCTTTAACCTGAGGCACATTTACCTGGGACTCAGTGTCCTCATGTATCAAGAGCAATGACCACCATAAAACTGCATCCTGCAGCTGCATGAGTTTCAGGTGAATCAGTGAATGTGAAGCAGTTAACACAATGCTTCCACAAAGAAGTAGTCAATAAATACTAGTTGTTAAAAACACCCCTGACGAGATTTGTGAAAATCGATATGCAAGTACATTGAAAACAGAAAAACCATGTATGAAGACAAAGAGGAACTTTTACCAATATGCCTCTGAAAACTTACCTCCATTTTTGACAATTCCTTTTTCAATTATTATGTTTTTCCCTCATTTATCTCTTTTGCTAGGAGTTATTCCCTCTGTGTGTTTGTTTGACTCTTTAAGTCTTTTCTTTGTCTGTATTTGGCATAAAGTGGGGAAAAAAAGATGTCATAGCGTCAATGTGGTTATACTCATGTCAACCCATCCCCATGACCAGCGTGTCCCCATCACAACCACATGGCATTGACAGATACTGAGAAGGACCCACAAAGACCTAATGACTTCATGCTGGCAATTAAGAATGCAGAAAAAAATGTAGATTTGACGACAAATTTTTCTTTAAATTCTGTTTTAACATGTCATCTCAAATTCTGAGTGAAAGAAAGGCAGTTTAGATAGACTCATAAACTACCAACAGACAATGATAATTTTTTAGTTATTACAGAAAGGAAAGCTTCCTATTAGTCCTTTCTTCAGTATATCTGCAAAAGTGACCTTTTTTAAAAAACTTTTTTCGTTTTCTGAAGTTTAGGAGTAACTTATGCTCTGTAAGGTGTTTACTAGAAGTTGGGGTGCATCTTCCAACAGGAATAATTTTATGAATGATGGCCAGCTTCCTAGGGAAGCCCATATCCTGTTTAACCCACTGATTATCAAAAGTGTGCTGAGTTCTAACAGCTCTGCAGAAGCTAGTCCCTCAGAATGCCAGAGCTGCTCTGCTAACACGGAACCAGGTGCTTCCTTTCTCCACTTCCCCTGTAGCACAGATTATGTACCCCTCCAGCTCCAGGTACCTGGAGTAGCTGTCCCAAAGAGGCAGAAATCTCATCTCAGAGTAAGAAGAGTATGCTGATGGCGCTAGAGACTACCGTTCTAGGGACACCAGGGAGCTAGAGGGCAGGTTTGGTATAAGCAAAGAATAGCCCAGGGCTTAGGATCTGTGGCCTGTGAAAAACACTTATTTCCAAAATAACTCCTTGAATGTCTCTTTTCTGACCTACTAAAGGCCCTTGGGGCTGAACTGCCTACTTTCCCATTCCAGTATCTTAATTTCTTGCTTCTCATTGGGTTTCTCTCTCCTGGGTTCATGGACTAGAACAGCATCTCAAGTTCCCTTTTCCCTTGCCTTAGAAAACATACTCCCTTTTGAGAAGGTGTGAGGGGTTTTACACAGTGAAGAAAGAAAGCTGCCTAGAAATAGAAAGTGTCCTACTTACACTTATCCTTCCTTCACCCATCCCCTGACCACTGTCACCACCCTGCACATCTGCTCTTTCCTCACCTCTCCTCTCTACTTGTCTCCTCTTATTTTTGATCTTGGGAAGATAAGGTTCCTAAGGTATAACTTAAGGTGTGAAACTGACTCAACTGAGATTTCTACATTCATTTCAGAGGATAGTCTTTTATTTATTTATTTATTTATTTTGTATTTGACCTGTTTTTTCTTCATCTTTTTTGAACTCAGATTCAGGGGCACATGTGCAGGTTTGCTACCTGGATATATTGCATAATGCTAAGGTTTGGAGTACAAATGATCCCTTTACCTAAGTAGTGAGCATAATATTTAATAGTTAGTTTTTAACCTTTGCTCTCCTCCCTCTCTCTCCACTCTAGCAGTCCTCTGTTTTTATTGCTGCCATCTTTATGTCACTGAGTACTCAAAGTTTAGCTCCCATTTATAAGTGACAACATGCAGTACTTGTTTTTTTGTTCCTGGATTATTTCACTTAGGAAAATGGTCACCAGCTGCATCCATGTTGCTGCAAAGGACATGATTACATTCTGTTTTATAGTATATATATATATATGCCACATTTTCCTTATTCAGTCCACTGCTGATAGGCACCTAGGTTGATTCCGTGTATTTGCTATTGTTAATAGCACTGTGATGGACATACAAGTAAGTGCATGTATCCTTTTGGTAGAAAGATTTGTTTTCTTTTGGGGAATATACCCAGGAATAGGATTGCTGGGTTGAATGGTGGTTAAGAGGATAGTCTTAATTCAACTCTTGCATGCATATCTTGTCACTAGAATTGCAAGAGCTTCGAAGTCCCTGGGCCTAGGTGAAGAGGGTGGTCCTGGACACAGAATCTGAAATGGAGCTGGAGGCATGTAGAGTAGACCAGCTCTGGGGTCAAATAATTGTGGATCTTTTAAAAGAGAGTGTCAAACCCTAGAGCACATCACTCTTTTTATTCCTTGAAAATTGTCCTGCATAGCAGGAAGATCTGCAATAATGAAAGCCACAGGAAGGAAGAGAAAATTCTCACATTTTTCCCTGCATGGAAACCTTTATCCGTATGTCTTCCATTTATTTTTTCATTTAAATCTATGTTGAAGTAACATAGTTTAAGTTTGTAGAACTCTTAACAATTTCCAAAATGATTTCCAATGCAGTGTTTCATTTGAACCCCATAAGAGTTCTGGAAAGTAGGCAAAGGAGGTCTTTGAAGCCTTGTTTTATTGATGAAGAAGAAAGAGTCCAGGAAGATTGAGTTGCCAAAGGTCATAGAGTGTGTGGTGCAGACCCAGGACTGGAATTCACTTATTCCTTCACTCTTTTTCCTTCGTATTAGAATTCTTCTTCATAATTCTAGTTTTGACTCATGGGATTAGCAAAAGTGCAATAATGTGAATAAATCTAAATGTTTTATGTTTTAAACATCTATACTATGCAACAGTTTACACTAAAGCAGGAATGTATTTTTCCTCAGTATTTCTTCTTTAACATTGTAATATCGCATTAAATTCTAGCTTTGTTCCAAGAATCAATCATAAATAATTTATGCATTTGAATTATTGGGAAGAGTGTTAATAGACTAAGAGCAAAGAGCGAAGCATCAGCTAATTTATGCCATTAGAATATGAATAGCAAACATAAGGCCATAAAAATTCCTGAGTTGAAAAGGATTTCAGTCAGAACACTGATTATCTTGAGAAGCCTTGTTGGGTTTTTTTTTTTTTTGTCTTTGTTGGAATTTAATTAAAATAGGTCCAATTAATGGAAATAAAGTTAGTCTTTTATTATTTAAAAAAGGCTTCAGTTGTTGGAATAAGTCCCATGAAATGGAGACGGAGAGTAAATGTTGTTCAGAGGATACTTATCTAGGTCTCATCATCTCCACCCTTACCTCCCATTCTCCTGGTTTGACATTTTGCCAATCATTAGTGTTCCACTGAGGCTGAAAAGAAGAAATACATGAAACAGCTTGGAATGCTGCATATGTCACTGCATCGACTGCTCTCAGTCAGTAAAAGCTGTCTAAAGGTATTTACCAACATAAAGCTTGGGGGCGTGCTCAAAAACGGAGACGATTTCTGTCCCAGATTATCAGGAAGTTTTGGAGTTATTTGCTGAATAAAACAGAATTATTGTCTTCTGAGGCAATCTTAATCACTATTTAAATAAGTATTTTAAAATAATCTCAAGAGCTGAATACGTTTTGGCCGAATGCCTTATTTTCTAAGTGGCTTGTGTGGACTATAATCAGATGTTAAATATTTTAGTAAATTATATCTAATATGGAAATAATTACTAGTACTAATTCATAAAAACAAAATTATACTTACTGTCATTTATGATTACAAATGATTCATTTACCCACTGCATTACCCTGCAGGACAAATAAGAATTTTCAAAATAAAAAACACTTGTTTTCTCAAAATGGTTTACTGCCCATTTAAAGGTTTTTAAATCCAGTCATTTCTGTGACCTAATTTTGCTACTTTGGATGGTGGTTTATGTTAATATTTTTATGATACTTTTTAAAGTACAGAAAACATAAAGATTAACATATACCTCTTTCCATTGTCCATAATTAGTAAATGTTAATATTTTATAATATTTGCTTTTAGTATCATTTTTTCCCTGAAAATAGAATATAGATAAAATTGAAGACTCTATGGCTGTGAATCTGGTATTTTTCAATCCCTTTTTAATCTTACATAAATATGTGTGTATAAGCAAAACATAGTATAT
This sequence comes from Alouatta palliata, assembly GCA_004027835.1. Taxonomy (NCBI): domain Eukaryota; kingdom Metazoa; phylum Chordata; class Mammalia; order Primates; family Atelidae; genus Alouatta; species Alouatta palliata. The sequence goes on from PVKV010030784.1 coordinate 17,205, forward strand.
TTTTATTTATATAAATGAAATCACACTACATATTTCTCTGTAACTTTCTTTTCATACTATTTGAGAGCTCAGTTCTTGGAAATACGTATGTATTTGCGTGTGTTTCTGTTGGGGTGTATTTGGGATGAAGGAGTTCATTGTTTTTCAGGGGAACTGTGGAGCAAGACTATGGGGGAATTTAGAAAGTAGTACTTCCCCCAGACAACTGATAAGAGCAAGATCACTAAGATAGGAATTATTACCATTAAAGCAGGACAAAAAATGTGGACCACAATGCTGGGAGTGGATACTTAGTTGGAAACAGGTTTATAACATTGGGAAAAATCCACACCGAGACAATGGATCACTCAGCAAGGCTAGTTTACTTCCTGCAGGAAGGGTGCAACTTGCCAGCAGTCTTGCCACAAGAACACACCTGGATAAGGGAGATGGGGACATTTATAACTTTCATAACCTGACAAAATTACCCTACTACTGTGTCTAGTTTCCATTGGCCGGAATAGGACCTCATATTCTATGCTTGACCCGATTGGCTAAAACTTCGAAATTTCCTGAATAGATAAGGAGAAAGAAGACAAGGAAAAAGAGGAAGCTAGTCAGGAGAAGGTCAGGAGGGTTTCCAAATAAGGAATGGCATGCACCAGGGTTTGGAGGTTGCCCAGTTCTGTTCAGACATGCCGGAGTGAGTCAAGGTAGCTGATTTAAGTTGCAGCTGATTTAGAGAATATATATATACATGGGTATATGTTTATGCTAATAGCAAATAATGGCCATAAAGCAAGAGATCATAACACCTTATAATGTAGTCTAAGATATAAACTTTGAAGAAGAACTTTTCCATCTCTCACACTCAATGAGTCTATTATTCCACGAACAATGCAGAAATACACTTAGTAGAGACTCAGAGAGTAAAAGATTAGTTTGTATACATACCACTCACTATTAAGAAATTAATAGCCTAAATGCTATGGTGAAAATTACATCTCTAGTATGAATTAATCCTTGATAATTCATTTAAGTCAGAATATTATTGTATCCATTTTTTAAATTTTAAAATGTCATTCAGATAGTATATATTTTACCTAGATTATATACTTGTAAATCTTAGGTAGATAAGCAGCCTGTGAAATATTATTTCAAAACCCCTAAAAGCTTAACTACCATGATCTGATTACCCAGCACCTGTGTCTTAAGCATATTTCTACCCACCTTGTCTATATAAAGTTTCATGTTAGCAAGATAGGCCTACAGTGGGAGAACTGTGAAAGATGCATTAATGATATTTTAAGTATAAGCACTCTTCAAATGGATGTATTAAGAGCTAATAATTTCCTCTAGCTAGAATATTAAGTATCTGGAAAATCAAGCCAACAAAGAATTCAATACATTCACAAATTTATGTAATATAATATTCCTAGTCATGTATAATTTACTTCTACTCTTTTGTTGCCTAATACTGACTTTTGTATTTTGATCGGCATCAGATATGTACTGTGAATTTCATAGTATGTATGTGTGGACAAATATTCACGTAGAAGTTTCTTTTTTTTATTTTGCATAATTTATATTGCATTAAAAGTGCGTGTATAGCATACTAGCCTTAAGTCAAGTCAAAATACTGATTTTTATCATAGATGATCATAGTAGCTAATGTTTATTCATTGCTTATAAGCCAGGCATTGTTTTAGGGTTTTGTTCTTTTTTTACACATTGCTTCTAATTATCTCCAAAACCCTGCCCAATAGATAGTATCGATCCTACTTAAAAGGTGAGAAAATTGAGGCCTAATAATATTGAGCCTGTATCCAAGGGGATACAGGTAAGATCGGCACCTACATTCATTAGACTGCAAAGATAGCCCTTTCTATCACACCACATTACTTCTTAGGAGCATGCAAAAGCTTAATAGACTACTAGTAACTGTGAAATGCACTTTCATTTGGATTGTCTGAGCGGAAACACCAACTTACTAGTTATGTGGGCTTGGACATGTTGCCTCGCCTCTCCTTGTCTAGAGCTGTTTATAAATATGAAATAAGTTAATATTTTTTAAATGCTTAGAAAAGTGCCTGGCACATAGTAAGTATTCAGCAAATGTCAATTATTAGTAATACTAGCAAATATTTTTCTTAATCTTCAATATTCTTGGAGTCATCAAGAATGTTTTAGGTTGCTGAATTTGTAAAGAATAAATAAATGCCCACATATATTGTATAGAAAATAAGGATTGATAATAATCTTGATTAGCTCAGAAGAGGAACTACAAAAAGGGAGGATCCAGTAAATACAGTTAAAAAGATCCATAAAATAGGAAACACTTCATTGGAAAACTTAATTTTCCAAACCAACAGGAAAGAATCCATCTGAGCAACCATGATCACTTTATTGGTAGTGAACTACTCATTAAGATACACTGAAAGAAAGAAATATTATAGCTCCAGCTTGTGTATTATAAAATGCAATAAAAATGTGCTGTTTCCCAGCACTTTGGGAGGCTGAGGAGGGTGATCACTCGAGGTTGGGAGATTGAGACCAGCGTGGCCAACATGGCAAAACCATGTATTTTTGTATTTTTCTACTAAAAATACAAAAATTGGCTAGGTGTTGTGGTACACACCTGTGGTCCCAGCTACTCAGGAGGTTGTGGCTGAAGAATCGCTTGATCCTGGGAGGTGGAGGTTGCAGTGAACTGAGATCGCACCACTGCACTCCAGCCTGGGTGACAGAGCAAGACTGTTACAAAAAAAAAAAAAATGCTGTAGAATTACATTTTTCCCTTTGTGTCTGTTAAGCCCAAGTAGATGGATGGCTTTCTGATGACTGTAACTTAAGTTTTCTTTATTTGTTCACATGAATACGTGCTATGTTCTCTTTTACATAGCGGGGATTTGGTTTATAGTTACTGACTGAGGACTTCTCCTATAAAGTGTGGAACATCAAAAATGAGTTTGATCCGGGAATCATTGTGTAAGGGGTGGAAGGGGAACCACTGTGGGTTCTAGAATCTTGATTGTATTTGTCAAGTGGGTAATACTAAGTTCTCAGAGATCTCAAAACTGGAAAGATTTTTAATTTGTCCATTTCTATGTCTTCTGCAGGTCCTAATATAATGCCTTGAACAGAATAGCTAATGATTGCTAAATTGAATCATAGTTTATCCTTTCAAATATTCTAAAGAAGATAATCTTCCTGATTCCTGTTTTCTGCTTCAAGATGATTCTATTTAGTTTTATAGATACGATGTATTGCATTTGGCCTCTAGAGAAATGGAAGCTAGTCTTGGCTCTACTACTACAGAAACCAGGTAATCTTGAACAGGTCTCTTGGGCTGTGGGCCCTCATTGTTCTCTTCTATTTAATTGTGTTGTATTCCTTGGGCATATTGGAGCAGAATAAGATCACTTGAGCTTTACACATGTGAAATTCCTAAAAGCAAAACAGAATAAAAACTCAGTAGTTTCTGAAGTCATAGATTAGAAGAATTGTGTGAATCACCTTGGTTCACTGAGCAGCTCATTGTAGAACCTGGATACTTTTTAATCAAATGCACCAGGTTAATCTTATGATACGACAAGTTTGGGATGTTTAATCGTGGATGTAGAAGACACCTGATTTGTATCCAGTGCCTAGTAGCCTTTTTTAGTCTTAAATTCAATCTTATTATTATAACATAGTACATTCCTTCTATCTTCCCTTCAGGGTTCTGCTTTTTAGCTTCCAACATTTTGTGAATTCTTGACTGTCTTCTGTCTTTCAAGTTGTGGAGGCCACACTTGGCCAGAACGTCACTTTTAAAAGATTGTGTTGCAATTTTTGAATCAAAACCCCTCACCTACTGCTTGGTACCTGGTAGATGAGGAAAGGAAACAAAAGAAAACATAGCTTTCCTTCTTTTTGAGTTTCCTTTGGTTTCTTATTTCCTCGTTTTCTTTCTAACACAAATAATATTGATTAGAGCTTTGCTTCTTAAATTGTGGTCTGTGAATAGCCTGCAGTCATGGTCCCTAGACCATGGAATCTTAATCTGTAAGATTAATCTACAACTGGGTCTCCAGGTGATTCCTGTGCATATGAAACTCGAAGTAGCGGCAATCAGAGGCTATAGGTGGCAGTGCTCACAGTCCTCACTACTATCCAAAAAGAACCCTGAAGCTCATGACCTATGTTTAGCCATAGTTTTATATTCACATGTGACCAGCACATTCATAAACCCCGTAATACCTTGATTTATGTCTACTTTAGAGTGCATGATTTTGCAGGACTGAGCAGCTTGTCATTCTGATTTAAGTGGGGGTGGAGATATGCTTATTTAAACCCATGAAAAGAGCTCATGCTTTTATATGCTCTTGGTAATATCTGGAAATACTTGTCACTCCAAGCTTCAGTCTGTACTTCTCCAAAGTATGTTTTATTTCCTTTATTTACATGTAAAAATATGGAACATTTACAAGTGTATCATTTTGTGCCTAAAAATAGATTCATTGCTTTTTGAATAACAGACTTATGTTAGTATTGAGAGTATTTCTTTGTCACATTTTACTTTGCTGTAGTAACTTTCCAAGGTAAAGAAAGAGCTATAAGATGCTCTTCCCTGTTGAGATATTAGTTTCTTTTCATTTCAATGTTGAATGGCCAGAACTGAGCAAAAGC
>PVKV010030785.1:0-21850 GCA_004027835.1 Alouatta palliata
ATCTTTTCAAGCTAAAACTCTGCGCCTATTAAATACTAACTCCCCATTCCTCCCCCAAACTCCCATTCACTGGCAACCACCATTTTACTTTCTGTCTCTATGAGTTTGATTATTCCAAGTACCTCATACAGTATTTGTTCTTTTTTTTTTTTTTTTTTTTTGAGACGGAGTTTCGCTCTTGTGATCCAGGCTGGAGTGCAATGGCGCGATCTCGGCTCACCGCAACCTCCGCCTCCTGGGTTCAAGCAATTCTCCTGCCTCAGCCTCCCGAATAGCTGAGACTACAGGCACGTGCCACCATGCCCAGCTAATTTTTGTATTTTTAGTAGAGACGGGGTTTCACCATGTTGACCAGGATGGTCTCAATCTCTTAACCTCGTGATCCACCCGCCTCGGCCCGGCCTTTTTTTTTTTTTTTTTTTGAGACAGGATCTCACTCTGTTGCCCAGACTGGAGTGCAGCAGCACAATCATGGCTCAGTTCAGCCTCAACTTCCTGGGCTCAAGCATCCTCCCACCTCAGCCTCCTGAGTAGCTGGGGCAAGAGGCACACACCCCCTGCCCAGGATGTTTTTTTGAGAGGGCACCCATGCTGAAGGGCAATGGAATGATCTCGGCTCACTACAACCTCCCCCTCCTGGGTTCAAGCGATTCTCCTGCCTCAGCCTCCGGAGCAGCTGAGATTACAGACGCCCGCCACTAAGCCTGGATAATTTTTTTATGTTTCGTAGAGACAGGGTTTCACCATGTTGACCAAGCTGGTCTTGAACTCCTGACCTCAGGTGATCCACTCGCCTTGGCCTCCCAAAGTGTTGGGATTACAGGTGTGAGCCACCGCCCCCAGGCCCAGCATTTGTCCTTTGGCGACTGCCTTATTTCACTTAGCATAATGTCCTCAAGGTTCATCTATGTTGCCACACCTGTCTGAATTCCCTTCCTTTTTAAGGCTGTTTCTGCCTTCGGGCTGTTGTGAAGAATGCTGCTATCAACATGGGTGTGGGATATCTGTTCAAGTCCCTGGCTATATTTAAATTCTTTTGGATATTTAGTCAGAAGTGGAATTACTGGATCATCTGGTAATTCTACTTTTGATTTTTTGAGGAACCACTAATATTATTTTTCACAGCAGCCGCGGCATGTTACACTCCCACGAGCAATGCACTAGGGTTCCACGAAATCACTAATTTTATAACTAACGTTTTTCCTGATTACAGACAGTACACGTTCACTGTAGAACATTTAGAAAATTCAAGAAAGAAAAATTCAGAAAATTAAAATTCCCCTTATTCTACATACAGGAACATGATTTGAATTTTTATTATCCCCAAAAAAGAGAAGAAAGCGTTTTTCTGGGACGATTGCGTTGCTATAGTGCCAAGGCCTGCTCTGCCCGATCTCATCCGCAAAGCCCCGCGGATCCCGCCGTCCCCGCGACCCCAAGCATCAGCCAAGTTCATGCAGTTGAACTGGCTTCTGAGTATATACGTGGATAATTCCCGGGAGGGGCGCAGACGCGACAAGGGGTTGTCACATTCTCTGTGGGTCTGGGTTGCTAGGGCAAAGCATAAAATGTTTGAGGAAAGTTACTTGTCTAGAGAAGCACGTTCTGCAAACGCACCATCCACATTCCAAACTGTTTTGACCGGTGTACAGTCCCGCAAAGACCAGCACCCGACTCAGCAAGCAGAGGGCAGTAGAATTCCCCGCCCATCTCACTTTTCTAAGTGCCTATTGGTTGATTTCACCATTAGTCCCCGCTGCCATCCTATCACCACCGCCATTTGTGTCTCGGCCAGTACTCTCATTGGTCCTATCTGCGGTCGCTCTACGTAAGGGGAGTTGTAGAGTCAGCCAATGAGAGTCGCAGGATTCGGGTTTTAAAAAACGCTGGCGGTGAAGTGGGCGGAGCGAGCGATTTGAACGGGAGCGGCGCGGAACGCGGCTAAACACCGGCTCCTCTGAGGCTCGCTGCCCAGCGCTCTCCGGGCCTACCCAGAAGCCAGCCTTTTGCCCCTGGAACCGGCAGTCCGAGCAGGAGCCGTGGGGCCGGGCGCCAGCACCCTCCGTGGCGCGCCATGGGCCCGCGCCGCCGGAGCCGCAAGCCCGAGGCCCCGAGGAGGCGCCGCGCGAGCCCGACCCCCAGCCCCTCCCGGCGGGGCCCCTCCTTAGGTAACCGGCTGCGGCCCTGTCTCCTAGAGGAGAAAACCGAGGCTCGCAGGCGGAGCCCTGATCTCCCGAGTCCCGGTCGCGTGACCTTCCCCTGCTGGAGGACAACGCGGTTCCGCTGTCCGGCATCCGCTCCGGGCACGAGCGGTGCCAGCCCTGCTGGGGACTGGAGCAGGCGGTTCCGACAGCGGGAAGGGATCAGCTCCTAACGCCGCCTTCTTGTTAGGACTGGCCGTTACCCAGCGCCCACCGCCAACCAGGCATTGCGTCCCCACTGTTCGTGCGTTATCTCAGCTTCAAGTCGTACGCGTTTTACAGCTAATGAGAAAGCCGAGGCACAGACAGGCCAGGGAGCTTGAGCAAAGTCACATAACTTGTTCTGGCGGACACGGGATTTCCAGTCCTCTGTGTCTCTGTGTTTGTGCATTTTTAAATTGCAAAAGTATTGACTGCTTTCAGTGACGATTTCAAACTGCAGTCCTCTTGGGAGGCGTCTTTCAGGTTTTTTTCCCTTCCGGGAGAGGCTGTTGAGACCTTGAACCGAGCCCCTCCGCTGCTCACTCTGTTCCCTTCCAGAGCTTGTGTCCGGGAAAGGGGCCGAAGTCTGTGTCTTCACTGTCTGTATGGTGGGCTGGTGGATGGGAAACATGGGCAGGAGGACGCAGATGCCTGTATGGTACACGTGGCAATAGCTGCTTTACTTATCTCTTAACTCTTGTTGCATAGCTATGAAGAAGATGGGGAAAGTGTATTGTAAATTTGTTTGTTTGTTCTTTTTAGAGACTGGGTCTCCCTGTGTTGCCCAGACTGGTGTCAAATAAGTGATCCTCCTGCCTGGGCCTCCCAAAGTGCTGGGATTACAGGCATGAGCCACTGTGCCTATAGGCTTTTTGTTTTTTGTGTGTTTTTTTGAGACCCATCGCCCAGGCTGGAGTGCTGTGATGCCATCAGGGCTCACTACAGCCTCTACTTCCCAGGCTCAGGTGATTGTCCCACCTCAGCCTCCTGAGTAGCTGGGACTAGAGTAATGTACCACCATGCCTGGCTAATTTTTTGTGGTTTTAGTAGAGATGGGGTTTTGCCATGTTGCCTAGGCTAGAGTAGGTTTTTCTAGATGCTGCTGTTGCGAATGGGATTTTTTTTCTTTCCCAAAACATGAGTATTTAACCTTTGCATCCAGCGGACTTGCTGAATTCTCATTCATCCTTATACTCTTTTAGTTGCTTCAGTTGGAATTTTTAAGTCAACTATTATGTCACCTGCAAATAACTTTTGAATCTTCCATTTTCGTTTCTGCACATTTTATTTCTTACTGTACGGTATTAGTAAGGCCCTGAGACTCACCAAGAGCGGTGTTTTTGCCATCTTTGTCTCGTTTGTAATTTTAACAGGAATATTAAGTATGATGTTTGCTGTTCCTTTCCAAGGTAGAAGCACCCTTCTACTCCTGGTTAAATGGAAGGTTTCTTTCAAACGGGCACTCAGCACTTCTTGGTAGTCCTACCCCCTTTGTCTGGTATTCTTTCTTTAATTTTAGAGACGGAGTCTCACTTTGTCATCCAGGCTGGAGTGCAGTGGTGCTATCTTGGCTAACTGCAGCCTTGACCTCCTGGGCTCATGTGATCCTCCTGCTTCAAAATGTTTTGTCTCTACAAAAATATTGCCCAGCATGGTGTTGAACTCCTGGCCTAAAGTGGTTCTCCTGCCTTGGCCTTCCAGAATGATGGGATTACAGGAATGAGCCATCGTGCCTGGCCTTTGTCTGGAATTCTTGCTTTTCCATTCTCCCCATGACTATTTCTTTTCTTTTCTTTTTTTTTTTTTTTTGAGATGGAGTCTTGCTGTATCACCAGGCTGGAGTGCAGTGGTGTGATCTCGGCTTACTACAACCTCCGCCTCCCGGGTTCAAGTGATTCTCCTGCCTTAGCCTCCCAAGTAGCTGGGACTACAGGTGTGCACCACCATGCCCAGCTAATATTTGTATTTTTAGTAGAGGCAAGGTTTCACCATATTGACCCGGATGGTCTTGATCTCTTGACCTCAAGATCCGCCTGCCTTGGCCTCCCAAAGTACTGGGATTACAGGTGTAAGCCACCACGCCCGGCCCTCATGACTGTTTCATACCTTTTTCTCCCTCCTTGACTTCCCACACCTCCATTCCCCCCACTCACTCTTAGCTAATAATGGCCTTGACTAAGTGTCCTCCTTCCTATCAAAGCCATCCCTCCTTCTACATGGGCTCTTGGTCATATCCTTCTTTCACCTACAGAGGAGCCTTCTGTTGTCCTTTCTACCTGTGCTTAGATAAATCCAGACACTTCACAATAGTGTTGGCAAATGTGCTCTAGTATATATGATCTTAAGAGAAAGTGCAAGGGTGTTTCCTTGACCCCACATTCACACCTCCCTATGCCTCCCATTTCTCTCTACTTCCGCATCATAGCTATCCTTTTAAAATAGCCAGACTTAGTTAGGTCTACATACATTGTGTCTGATTCCTTCCGTCCTAGTGACCCTACAACCCACTCCAATCTGACTCCCCACAACCACTACCTCTTGAACTACACCTGTCAGGGTCACCAGCACCTTTTGTATTGCCAAAGCCAGTAGGCAGGTCTGTGTTCTTACTGTGTCCCAGAAGCATTTGACACAGTGGGCCTCTTTCTCCTTGAAGCGTGCTGTTCCCTCAGCTTCCATGCCACTGTGCACTCTGGCAGTTCTGCTTATCTTTCTTCACTGCCTATGCTGCCTCCCTCCAGCTCCTTGATATTGGACTTCCTTGAATCCTTTTCCTTTCTACCCCCTCCCTAGATGATCTCATCTCCTCCATGGCTCTAATTACCACTCCTTGACAGCTCTCAGGTTTACGTATACCTGGATCTCTCCTCTGACCCCAGATGCCTATATCTAACTGCCTTTCTACTTAAATCCTCTTGGTTACATTAAACTTAACACACCCCAAACTGAACTAATGGTTACTCGCCTCCAGCCCCGTCTCTACTAAAAATACAAAAAAATTAACCGGGCGTGGTGGTGCATGCCTGTAATCCCAGCTACCTGGGAGGCTGAGGCAGTGGAATCACTTGAACCTGGGAGACGGAGGTTGTGCTGAGCCAAGGTCATGCCATTGCACTCCAGCCTGGGCAACAAGAACAAAACTCAGTCTCAAAAAAATAAATAAATGGCCGGGCGTGGTGGCTCACGCCTGTCATCCAAGCACTTTGGAGGCCAAGGCGGGCGGATCACCTGAGGTCAGGAGTTCAAGACCAGTCTGACTAACATGGTGAAACCCCGTCTTTTTTTAAATAAATTAATTAATTAAAATCAACTGCAAAGGATCATTCACTCATTCATTTAACAAATATTTAGCACCTATCTGCTGTTTTCTAGCTGCTGAAGATAGTAGCAAAATAACAATATCAGGTTGAATACGAAACTGAATACGAAAGTAATTGTGCGTTTTGCATAACTGCAAGTGCTTTTGCACCAACCTAATAAAATAGACAAAAATCCCTGCTCTGTGGAGTGGAGGCACATAAATATAGTCTAGCAATTTGACAGCTTACCTGACTCAGCCACGCTGAGAGGCACCACTTGCCATCCACTGAACTTACCCTTTTTTTGCTCAGGCGCTTCCTCACGTCCACACAGTCATCGAAGACAAGCCTGGCTAAAGGAGATCCGAAAGCTTCAGAAGAGCACACACCTCTTGTTAAGGAAGTACCCCTTCAGCCGCCTGGTGAGCTCTGGCAGCTTCCCACCAACCCCCATGCCACCCTCCTTTTTCAAATTTTCCCTGGTAGTAGGGACCCTACTCTCTCACCTAAATGGCCAGGGGACCTCTTCTCTAATCTGATAGGGGAATCATCATTTCTGAAAACATGAGCCCTCCAAGAGCACCTTGTAATTCTTTATGGAATTGATTTCTAACCCCCGCTTCCTGTAGTTTTTGACTGTATCAATAGGAACTCTCTCATTTGTCCACCCTTGGAGCCCTTTTCCTGCCCTGGAGATTGCCTCCCATCACCCAATTACTGGTGATTTCTCCATCACCACTGAGAGATCTGCCGATTCCTAAGCTCCCAGGAGTTAACACCTGCTCCTAATTAGGTCCTAAGATAAGAGCCAGGAAAAAGTCGTGGAAAGGAGGATTCCCTGGAACTCATGGAGAGCAGCATTGTCCCTTGAATCTCTCTTCTGTTACTCCCAACCCTCTCCATCCCCACTCCTTCATAGGCAAGAGAAATATGTGTTAAATTCACTCGTGGTGTGGACTTCAATTGGCAAGCCCAGGCCCTATTGGCCCTACAAGAGGTAAGAAGGTGCCAAGGCACAATTGGGTGAGGGCTGAGTGGGAGAAAGCGGCAGCCTAGAATTCTCCAAGGCTGACTGGAGTGTCACATGCTGAATCTGACCTCCTGGAAAAGAACAACAAGGTAACCCCTGAGGGTTTGGAGGCTGGATTCTGTGTGGTGATAGCAGAATTTCCTGGCAAAGTTCAGTCTCCTGTGATTCCCTACAGTCCTCTGAGTCCTCAGAGATTAAGTTTAGCGGGTCTCCAAGAAAAAGCAGCTAATGCCTGTTCATCTGTGTCCGTCGTTCTTTTTCTCTTTCTGTCTCCAGGCAGCAGAAGCATTTCTAGTTCATCTCTTTGAGGACGCCTATCTCCTCACCTTACATGCCGGCCGAGTTACTCTCTTCCCAAAGGATGTGCAACTGGCCCGGAGGATCCGGGGCATTGAGGAGGGACTCGGCTGAGCTGCGCCCAGTGTTTCTGTCAGTCTTTCCTGCTCAGCCAGGGGGTAAGTGCAGCCGCTTTCTCACGACTGGGGCTGGAATTTCTCAAGGAATTTCCTTTCTCCATCCCTAGCTCCTCGACAACTCACCTTCCCTTTGTTCTCTAGTAAAGGTTTGATCTAGTTTTGACTGCCTGGGACTATGTGGCTTGTGCTCTTTTGTGCAATGTTAAATAAAGCTATCTTTCTATTAAATAATGGACAGATGACCCCCTTTTCTTTTTGTTGTTGTTGTTTATTTTTATGAGACAGGGGTCTCACTCTGTCACCCAGGCTGGAGTGCAGTGTTGCCGTTGTGGCTCACTGCAACTCCTACCTTGTTCTCCCAAGGTGTTGAGATTACAAGAATCAGATGACCTCCTTTTGATTTAGAGAAAGTTTTCTTACTTTTGAAAATGGCTTGTTAATAAGTGTGCTTCCTTAATTTCAGGGATGATGCCAGGGACTCTCTGGAGCCCTGACCAGACCCAGTGGAGTCTGCGATGCTGCCTGGACTTTGCCGTCTCTGAACAGTGTGTGTATGTTGCTTTAAACTTTTTTTTTTTTTTGGAGAAGGAGAAGACTGCATGACTTTCCTCTGTAACACAGGTAATATATGAGACAATCGACATCGTTCCTAAGGCCTGAAAATAATTTTCAGATAAAGAGACTCCAAGGTTGACTTTAGTTTGTGAGTTACTCATGTTTTGAGGATTTTGAAAACATCAGATTTGTTGTGGTATGGGAGAAAGGGATATGTACTTATTATTTTAGATCTGTCTGTACTATTTGCATTTTTTTACCATATGTACATTTGTACTTTTATTTTACACATAAGGGAAAAAATAAGAGAAGACCACTTTGATCAGTTGCATGGAAGGCTGGGCATATCCAGCATATAGACCTCTGTCCTTAAAAGTAGCCTCATCATTAGTGACAGCATCAAGTGACTGAGTGGCCTGTGCTTTTCAACAGATGTGGAGCTTTTCATAAACTTAATTGGGGATGAACAGAAGATCTCTAAGCTTTGATGTTCTGGTTCCTTCTAGTCAATTCCTGTCAAAATCAATTAAGAAATTCTAACGTAGAATTTAACATTTTACTCTTGTAAACCATAGAAGATGTATCATGTCAGTTCAGGATTTTAAAGTACTTTTTTCATGCTTTTACATGTATTTTTGTAGTTTCTTTGTAGAGAGATAATAAAAATCAAAATAATTATTTAATGAAAATGGAGTTACTCCTCTAGCATGGAGATTATACTCTACTTTTTGTATGTTAACAATAAGTTCTTTGTTTGTATACTGTTTGCAGATAGACACAATTTAAACAAGATAAGTAAGGGCTGTGGTTTTGCCTCTGATGGAAGAGTATGACCAGATGAAAACCTTGCCCTTCTGTTATAACTGAGAGCAATTTAAAAGATTTCCAGAGACATGGAAAGTGTCACCCAAAGATATGAGATCTGTACGTGGCGAAAATGATTAGTGAGGGGAGACTACTAATAATGATATATCAGTCACCTGAGTTCAGAGACAGATTAAAGAGAAACACCAAGTTCTGTTGTTTAATAATTTTTCCCCCCAAGACAGAGTCTTGCTCTGTTGCCCAGGCTGGAGTGCAATAGCGCAATCTCAACTCACTGCAACCTCCGCCTCCCGGGTTCAACCAGTTCTCCTACCTCAGCCTCCTGAGTAGCTGGGATTACAGGCATCTACCATCATGCCTGGCTAATTTTTGTATTTTTGTAGAGGTGTGGTTTCACTGTGTTGGCCAGGCTGGTTTCCAACTTCTGACCTCAAGTGATCCACCGGCCTCAGCCTCCCAAAGTGCTGGGATTACAGACGTGAGCCACTGCACACCCTGCCCATTTAATAAATTTTAAGCCTTTAGAAAAATTTCCTGGTAGACATCAACTTATGCAGGCATTTGAATAAAGGTTATCTAGCCACAAATATATTTAATGTTCTTGTCAGTGTCATTAGTTAGAAGAGTATAGTCTTCCTCCAGTTTTCTTTAAGTTGACACTTCTCAGCTCTCTTGAAATTGTATAACCACTATATTGCCGCAGTACATGTACCTCACGCTGAAATGTCAGGCAGGATGCATGCTCTCAGCACCACACAGTATCTATATGATAACATGAGAATAAGTGGTTTACATCATGATGTTGTTACATAATATTGTTACAGTTTACTATAAATTTTGAGCACTTACAACGTTGGGTTTTTTGTTTTTTGTTTTTTTGCTGGAGTGTGGTGATCTGATCTCAGTTCATTGCAACTTCCACCTCCCGGATTCAAGCAATTCTCCTGCCTCAGCCTCCCAAGTAGCTGGGACTACAGTCCCGCCACCTCGATGCCTGGCTAATTTTTGTATTTTTAGTAGAGACAGGGTTTCACCATGTTGGCCAGGCTGGTCTCAAACTCCAGACCTTGTGATCCACCTGCCTCAGCTTCCCAAAGTGCTGAGATTACAGGCATGAACCACTGTGCCCAGCCGGGTTTTTGTTTTACATATTTTTAATTTCTTTTTTTAATTTTTAATTTAATTTTATTTTTTGTGGGGGCAAGGTTTTGCCATATTGCCCAGGGGAGATTCAAACTCCTGAGCGCAAGCAATCTGCCTGACTTGGTCTCCCAGAGTGCTGAGATTACAGATGTGAGCCACCATGCCTGGCTGTATTTATTTTTGAGAGAAAGGTCTCGCTCTGTCACCCAGGCTGGAATGCAGCAATCATAGCTTATTGCAGCCTCAAATTCCTGGACTCAAGCAATCCCCCCACCTTGGCCTCCCTAGTAGCTGGGACTATAGATGCTTACCACCACACCCTTGTTTTATTTTTTTATTTTGTTTTTCCCTACTTTCAGGGTGATTTCATCAACATTCTTTTCTAACTTTTCAATTGAACTTTTTATGTCTGATTTCACGTTTTCAATGTCCAATTAACTCCTTATTTTGGGAATGTTTCTTTTTTATAGTATTTCCAGTCAATCAGGTTTCACTTAAAAAAAAAAAAAAAAAAAAAAAAAAAAGGACCGGGCCTGGTGGCTCATGCCTGTAATCTCAGCACTTTGGGAGGCCAAGGCAGGCAGATCACAAGGTCAGGAGTTCAAGACCAGCCTGACCAACATAGTGAAACCTTGTCTCTACTAAAAATACAAAAATTGCTTGAACCTGGGAGGCAGAGGTTGCAACGAGCCAAGATGGTGCCATTGCACTCCAGCCTGGGCGACAAGAGTGAAACTGTCTCAAAAAAAACAAAACAGAAACAATATTTCTAGCAAAGAGGGATTTGGTGGAAGGGGTCTGTAGTAATGTCAGGAAGGCTGATGAGTCAAAGAGAAGAGGATGCCCAAAGATCAGGAAGTTGCCAGCTCCCACCGCCATTGCTGCCCTGCTGGAAGCACAGCCTGGCCACCATTGCACCGAACTGTACCACTGCCGCCGAGCAACGTCAGGATCCCCCACTCTGATCACTGCATCATGCTCAGCTCTGCAGTGTCATTTTGATGTGTCTTAAGTATGGATTTCTTTCTTTCTTTTTTTTGGAGTCAGAGCCTCACTCTGTCACCCAGGCTGGAGTGCAGTGGCACGATCTCCAGCTTTTTCAGTTTTCTTTGATAGGAGAGTGGTCCAAATGACCTTTTCTACCATTATTGGAAGTTGAAGTTTGATGTGTCTCTTGATTTTCTCATACTTATCATTCCTTTAGTATGTACTTATTGCCATTAAAATAAAAAAAATAAATGTATTCAACATCAAACATAGCGCATGCTGTCATGTGTAACAATCGAGGCTCTCATTTGCAAGTTTGGGAACTCCAACCCAAACTGACTGAAGAGGAGAAGGTTCAAGTAACTGAAAAGCCCAGAGACGTTTCTGGTTCCGCCACAGTCAGATCAAAGGGTTCTAACAAAGTCATGAGATTTGGTCTCTCTCTTCACCCTTCACTGCTTCTGTTAGTGTCACTTTTAGGCAGGCCTCCAGAACCTGTGCATTTGGTGTGTCACATGGCAAAGAGGAATTAAGGGTGCTAATCAACTGACATTAAAATAGGGAAATTTTAGAAGAAAAAAGGACAAAGCAAAAAATGGGGAGAGTACCTTGGATTTTTGGCTGGGCCCAATGTAATCACAAGTGCCATTAAAAATGAAAGAGAGAGAGAGAAGAGCGTTAGAGATAGGAGCGTTAGAGATAGGAGCGGGAGAATGGCCTGGGGGAGGCAACATTGCCGACATTGAAGATGGAGGCAGAGATCACAGACTGACCAATCTAGGTGGCCTCTAGCAGCGAAGAGGCAACGAAGCGGATTTGCTTCTAGAGCCTCCAGAAAGGAGAACAGGCCTGCCAACACCTTAATTTTTAGCCCAGCGAAACTTGTGTCAGACTTCTAAACTAAAGAACTGTAAGAATAAATTTGTGTTTTATCTAAGCCACTAAGTTGTTGCTAATGTGTTACAGCAGTAATAGGAAACTAACACAAGTGGTTTCCCAAGGAAATTTGAGGCTTCTTAACAGGTAAGAGAATGTAGATAGGGCAGACAAAAATACCAGATGTCTGCTGTACCACGTGTGGTGTTGTGATAGACATTGGCTTTTGTCCACAGTTCTAGGCCCATAACTCCCATAGCCCTTCTTAGTCTTTTGTTGTAACATTGGGTGTGTATTAGGCCTTGCGAAATAGAATCTCTCCTCCTCCTGCCCTCCCTTCACCTGCTCCAAGGCAGGACTCTAATCTTTCCCAGGCTTTCAGATTGTGGGTCTTAAGATCCTCCCCAGAGAGGCTCCCCCTATACCCTGGGGGAAGGAATGCTGAGGTCCTGAAGCTTCCGTAAAAACCCAAGAGAGTTCAGGGAGCTTCGGGATACCTGAAAGTGTGGAGGTTCCTGGAGGGTGGTGCCCCAGGGAGGGTTTGGAAGCTCTGCATCCCTTTCCCCATACCTTGCCCCGTGTGTCTCTCCATCTGTATCTTTTTTTTTTTTTAATGCATTTTATTTCATTTTTGTTTTTATTGATTTTTTGAGACAGAGTCTCTCTCTCTTACCCAGGCTGGAGTGCAGTGGTGAGATCTTGGCTCACTGCAACTTCTGCCTCCTGGGTGCAGGTGATTCTCCTGCCCCAGCCTCCGGAGTAGCTTGGACTACAGGCATGTGCTACCACACCTGGCTAATTTTTTGTATTTTTAGTAGAGACAGCGTTTCACCATTTTAGCCAAAATGGTCTTAATCTCCTGACTTCGTGATCCACCTCGGCCTCCCAAAGTGCTAGGATTACAGGCATGAGCCACTGCACCCTACCTATTTATTTATTTTTGAGATGGAGTCCAACTCTCGCCCAGGCTAGAGTACAGTGGCGTGATCTTGGCTCACTGCAACCTCCACCTCCCCAGTTCAAGCAGTTCTCCTGCCTCAGCCTCCCAAGTAGCTGGAATTACAGGTGTGGGCCACCACGCATGACTAATTTTTGTATATTTAGTAGAGACAGGGTGCGGGGGGGTTCACCACGTTGGCCAGGGTGGTCTTGAACTCCTGACCTCAGGTAGTCCACCCGCCTTGGCCTCCCAAAGTGCTGGGACTGCAGGCGCGAGCCACTGTGCCCAGTCATCTATATCCTTTGTAATACATTTTGTAACAAACTGGTAAATGTGTTTCCCTGAGTTCTGTGAGCCACTCCACCAAATTAATCAAAGAGGGCGTCATGAGAACCCCAATTTGAAGCCAGTCGGTTCCAGAGGCCCAGACTTGTGACCAGTGTTGGGGGGTGGGCAGTCTTGGGGACTGAGCCCTCAACCTGTGGGATCCGACACCGTCTCTGGGTAGACAGTGTCAGAAATGAATTAGAGGACACCCAGCTGCTGTCCGCCGCTTGTGTGGGGAAATTACCCCCAACATTTGGTCACAGAAATCTTCTGCACTGATGATTATTGTGCTGTGAGATTGACAAAAACATGGTTAGAGTTTTCCCTGCACACCATATGAAGCACTATGTCACAGTTAAAAAAAATTTTAAAGCCAGATGGCACCTACATTTTTTTGCCATGACTTTCAATGGCAACAACCGCAATTACTTTTGCACCAACCTAATAATATACCTTTGTGCAGCATTAGAGTTTTATTTTATTTTATATACTTTGGAATTGTTTTAATGCTGTTTGCAGAAACTGAAAAACCCCATTCTTTTTTTAAAAAATTCTAATTAAAGTATAACACATACCAAAAATTCAAATTATACAGATTAAAATTTTACAGCTCAATTACTTTTCACAAACAGAAATCAATGCACCCCAGAAGCCTGCCCCATTCTAGTCAGTACTTACTTTGTCAAAGATAATTGTTATCCTGACTTTTTTTTTTTTTTTTTTTGAGACAGAGTCTCACTCTGTCGCCAGGCTGGAGTGCAGTGATGCGATCTTGGCTTACCGCAACCTCCGCCTCCCAGGTTCAAGCGATTCTGCTGCCTCAGCCTCCTGGACCCTGTCTTTATTTTTTTTAATAAATAAATAAAAGCCAGGCACAGTGGCTCATGCCTGTAATCACAGCACTTTGAGAGGCCAAGGTGGGCGGATAGTGAGATCAGGAGATTGAGACCATCTTGACTAACACAGTGAAACCCCATCTCTACTAAAAATACAAAAAATTAGCCGGGCGTGGTGGCACGTGCCTGTAATCTCAGCTACTCGGGAGGCTGAGGCAGGAGAATCACTTGATCCCAGGAGGCAGAGGTTGCAGTGAGCCAAGATCGTGCCACAGCACTCCAGCCTGAGCAACAGAGGGAGACTCCATCTCAGAAATAAATTAAATAAATAAATAAATAAATATTCTGTGTAACTTCATAAATCTGTGTTTGTGCACTTTTCTGAGAAGAGCCATGACTTTTCTGAGATCTTCAAGTCCACCCTCTATGGATGGTTATGAACCCCCTTTCTAGAATCCATGAGTTATTTTGTCTCCAGCCTCACATTAATATTCTCAGTAAGTATATTGCATATTTTTGCATAGATTTTTAAGAAATGTGTAACAAAGTAATTTGACACATATTTGTTGAATATTTGCCTCAGTTGCCTCAATTTTCCATCCCATAGGACATCCCTTCACTTGAGTGACAGAGTAATAATAATTGATACAGCTTTTCAGCATATAATGCTCTTTCAGCACTGTTCTGATGCTCTCAACTGCAGATGACACGTCATTTATATAATACAGATTTGGAGCCCCCAAGACATTGAGTGGATTGAAAAATCAACTTCATCTGGAATGAACAGCCAAAGCATTTGGATTGAGAATGTCTCCCCTCCCTTCCTGGCACTGGGCCAATATTGCTACACCACTTGACAGCAGAAGGGTAGAAGCAGATTCCTAACTGTTTCTAGGATCAATTGAAGTTCCTTGCTTTTCTGCAACCTATTATTACAAACAGCCAAATCCATGGCCCCTATATGCTATTTAGAGAAGCCTATTTGTCTACTCTATTTACCAGCAGCCTACCTGACTCACTTCTATTTGGCCTGACCCATCAAATCCAGGTGGCCCCAAATCATTCTTGTTTCTCCCCAGAAATATCCTCTCCCAAGCCCCAACCAACACCCTTCAAACACCACTGGGACTCAGCGTACCTTTAGCTGTTTCACTTTACTGATTCCTTTTTTTTTTTTTTTGAGATGGAGTGTTGCTCTGTCGCTCAGCTTGGAGTGCAGTGACTCAACCTTGGCTCACTGCAACCTCCACCTCCCGGGTTCAAGCAATTATTCTGCCTCAGCCTCCCGATAGCTGGGACTACAGGCATGCACCACCATGCCTGGTTAATTTTAGTTGTTTTGTTTTGTTTTTTTTTTTTCAGTAGAAACTGGGTTTCACCATATTGGCCAGGCTGGTCTCGAACTCCTGACCTCGTGATCCGCCCACCTCAGCATCCCAAAGTGCTGGGATTACAGGCATGAGCCACCGAGACTGGCCTGATCACTTTTTAAAAGGTCATTGCTCATCCATTCCTGAGAGCCCTTATTTGGGCTCTTTATTTGGGTTTTGAAATCCTCAGCTGGGCTGGAACACTTGGTGTCTCCGGTCCTGGGTTTTGGCATAGGCTGTGAGGAAAGTCTGCTTGAGTTATGCACATTCACAGGAACTCTACATGGCTGTGGTCCTGGGAGGCAAGGCTGTTACCCTCCATTCTCAAGGTAGTGGAGTTTTCTGGAGAGAGAAGTGGAGGAGGACACCTGAGTCTCGTCCAGCAGTGGGCAGTCTAAGAGGCAGTGACAGGCTCCAAGTGGGGAAAGGAAAGAGCTGTGGCAATTTCCAAGATTACGCTAGGTCTAAGGCACCGGGTCTGAAATGAAAGTGCTTCATGGACCTTTTGTTTTGTTTTGTTTTGTTTCATTTTGAGATGGAGTCTCTGCCTGTCGCCCAGGCTGGAGTGCAGTGGCGCAATCTTGGCTCACTGCAGCCTCTACCTCCCAGGTTCAGGTGATTCTCCTACCTCTGCCTCCCGAGTAGCTGGGATTACAGGCGCCCACCACTACACCCAGCCAATTTTTGTATTTTTAGTAGACACGGGATTTCACCATGTTGGCCAAGCTGGTCTTGAACCCCTGAGCTCGCCTTGGCCTGCCAAAGTGCTGGGATTACAGGTGTGAACCCCCATGCCTGGCCCATGGAACATTATTTAGAGCTCACAGGACCCTTCCTGTGGTCCCTCAGCTCTCCCTGTTTCCATACTTGGTGTTCAGCTTGAGCTCATCATAGAATTTCAGGGTCAAAGCGTATCTTTTTTATTTTTTATTTTTTATTTTTTGAAACAGAGTCTCACTGTACCGACAGGCTGGAGTGCAGTGGCATGATCCCGGCTCACTGTAACTTCCATTTTCCAGGATTAAGCAATTCTCCTTCCTCAGCCCCCTGAGTAGCTGGGACCACAGGTGCACGCCACTACACCCGGCTAATTTTTCTATTTTTTTGTAGAGACAGGGTTTCACCATGTTGTCCGGGCTGGTCTTGAACTCCTGGGCTCAAACAGTCTGCCTGCCGTGGCCTCCCAAAGTGCTTGGATTACAGGCGTGAGCCACTGCACACAGCCACCAGATAATTTAATTTATCTCCCATGTAACTGAAGAGAGTCATCACGTCCCCACTGTCTTCCCTGGGTCAACCTAAATAAACAGAGAGAGGTTCTCTCTAAAAGAAAATATTTATTCAGCAATAGAGCATTGCAACGGGAATGCACATGCCCAGTAAACCGCATATTCAGGAAGGGAAAAAAGACAAAGGTTTTTAAAGGAAAAATGAGGAGGATTACATATCGTTTTGAGATAATTATTCTTGGCTACAAGGATCAATAATAAGGGTGGCAGTAGTCTGAGGCTGAACAGGCAGTTGCTAAGCAAATGTCCTTGAGTTTGTGTGTGTGTGTGTGTGTGTGTGTGTGTGTGTGTGTGTGTAAGGTTACAATGGCACACGAAAGACTGTGATTTTTGTAGTCTTTTATGGTAGTTTTTGCTATCAGGCATTTATGCATAAGAACCTTCCCTTCATGGCCTTCTGGCTTTGTTTGTTTGGCTGGTTGGTTTGTTTTTGTTTTGTTTTTTGAGATGGAATCTCACACTGTTGCAGGCTGGAATGCATTCGCACGATCTCAGCTCACTGGAACCTCTGCCTCCCAGGTTCAAGCGATTCTCCTGCCTCAGATTCCCTAGTAGCTGAGACTACAGGCACATGCCACCATGCCTGGCTACTTTTTGTATTTTTAGTAGAGATGGGGTTTCACCATGTTGGCCAGGCTGGTCTCAAACTCCTGACCTCAGGTGATCCACCTGCCTTGGCTTCCCAAAGTGCTGGGATTACAGGCGTGAGCCACCACACCTGACCTGTTTGTTTTTTAATGCAGTGACTCTATTTTGATTCTGGCAACTTTCACACCTTCCACAGGTGAATCATTCCCACTTCCATATATGTATATATTTGAGTTGGTGTCTCACTCTGTTGCCCAGGCTGGGATGCAATGGTGTAATCATGGCTCACTGCAGCCTGGAACTCCTGGACTCAAGGAATTCGATCATCTGTCCTCAGCCTCCGGAGTAGCTAGTGCTACAGGCACCTGCCATCATGCCCAGCTAATTTTCTTTATTTGGGTTTTGCCACGTTGCCCAGACTGGTCTCAAACTCCTGGCCTCAGGCAATCCTCCAGCCTCAGACTCCTGAGTCACTGGGATTACAGGCCCCACTTTCTTCAACTGTTTTCATTATTATATAGTTCAGGGCCTCTCATCCCACAACATAAAGTTTGACTTATCACTGCCGTTTGTAAAGTAGGCAATGTGGGAAAAATACATTGAAAGGAACCTAGGATTTATAGTCAAAGTCTTATTTCTAAGTCTGGGTATTCATCTTTGTATTAGTCCATTCTCACACTGCTAATAAAGACATAATCAAGACTGGGTAATTTATAAAGGAAACAGATTTAACTGATTCACAGCTCATTATGGCTGGGGAGGCCTCAGGAAACTTACAATCATGGCAGAAAGGGAAGCAAACACATCCTTCTTCACATGGCAGCAGCAAGGAAGTGCTGAGCAAAAGGAGGAAAAGCCCCTTATAAAACCATCAGATCTCGTGAGAATACACTCATTATCATGAGACCAGCAGCATGGGGGTAACCACCCCCATGATTCAATTACCTCCCACCAGGTCCCTGGCATGACATGTAGGGATTATGGAAACTAGAATTCAAGATGAGATTTGGGTGGGGACACAGCCAAACCATATCAATCTTCAAAATAAGGAATACTGCCCCACTTTGCAGAGTCAGTTTGGGAATTAAGGTAATATACATCCAAATATTTGTAAACTAAAAAGAGATGCATGCATACTTTTACCAGAAGCAAGAGAAAGTGGGGCTTCAACTTGAAATGGTGTTGGCACCTAACGATTATTCTCTCACACCCAATTTTGATTTCTACTACTAAAGTAGGAAGTCTCCCTTTCAGAACTAGATGACAGTCACTCACAGTGTTTGGTAGTTTATGATTCCCTGGCATATGTAGTTTGGGAAAAGAGATCTGGACTTTCCACCTGAACCACCTGAACCACCCCAGGGGCAGTGCTGCTCTTCTAGCTGATAAGAACTCTGGGTGGCTGCAACCCACAGTCCCTGTCCACCTGGCTGCCCCCAGGGACAGGCACATCAGGGACCAGTGGGTAGTCAAAAGCATCACCCTAGGGTGGTTGCCTAGGGTGGTTTCCTAGGGTTCAGTGTAAGAAGGATCCAGGCTGAGAGCTCCCAAAGAGAAGGCAGAAGGCTACCAGAGACTATGGGACAGGTGGTGGAGATCAACCACAGGGGCTTGGAGGGCCACACCCAGGTCCCCACAGCCTCTCCTTTCCTCCTGGCACCAAGGTTGCTCTCTCTGGGTCTCCATTTGAGACTTGCCCCACCTCCCAAATCACCCTCCTGGAGCCTTGAACTAAATAGCATCTTCACCTCCCTCTGTCAAGCGCCACATGCTTGGTGAATGCCAAGCTTGGCATTGGGAAGGAGCAGGACAGATCGATTTCCTCAAAACACATGGTCCTTGATGGGACAGGATACAAGTCAGCCAGCAAAAGGGATTGTTATCATCATGGCAGCACCACCAATACCTGCGTGTCCATGGAAGAACTTTGCAAAATGCAAACCATCATGGGGTAAGAGGTGTGATCATAAGGAAACTTCTTTCTTCTTTACAATTCATTGAATATTTACATACATATTCACCTGTTACATAAAAACATTATGATTTATTTAATATTTTCTTTTTTAATTTAAAATATATGGAGACAGGTTGTCCCTATTTTGCTCAGGCTGGTGTCCCTATTTTGCTCAGGCTGACCTCATGATCCACCCGCCTTGGCCTCCCAAAGTGCTGGGATTGTAGGTGTGAGTCACTGTATCCAGGCTATTTTCTTTAAAAAGAAAAAACAATATATTTTTTAATACTGAAGAAGCAGTTAATAAGAAAGTTTTTTAAAAATAATAAGAAGGCCGGGCGCGGTGGCTCACGCCTGTAATCCCAGCACTTTGGGAGGCCGAGGCGGGTGGATCACGAGGTCAAGAGATCGAGACCATCCTGGTCAACGTGGTGAAACCCCGTCTCTACTAAAAATACAAAAATTAGCTAGGCGTGGTGGCGTGCGCCTGTAGTCCCAGCTACTCAGGAGGCTGAGGCAGGAGAATTGCTTGAACCCAGGAGGCGGAGGTTGCGGTGAGCCGAGATCGCGCCATTGCACTCCAGCCTGGGCAACAAGAGGGAAACTCCGTCTCAAAAAAAAAAATAAATAAAATAAGAAGAAGAAGAAGAAGAAAAAGAAACTTAAAAACAATTTTTTAAGAGACAAGATCTCGCTCTGTTACCCAGGCTGGAGTGCAATGGCATGATCTTAGCTCACCATAGCAGCAAACTCCTGGGTTCAAGCGCTTTTCCTGCCTCAGCCTCCTGAACAGCTGGGACTGCAGGTGTGCACCACCATGCCTGTCTAATTACCAAAAAAGAAAAAATATATGGGCCAGGCACAGTGGCTCATGTCTATAATCCCAACACTTTGGGAGGCTGAGGTGGGCGGATCACTTGAGTTCAGGGGTTCTAGACCAACCTGGACAACATGGTGAGACTCTGTCTCTACAAAAAATTAGCTGGGTGTGGTAGTGCATTCCTTTAGTCCCAGATACTTGGGGGGCTGAGGTGGGAGGATTACTTGAGCCCAGGAGGTTGAGTCTGCAGTGGGCTGAGATCGTGCCACTGTACTCCAGCCTGGGTGACCAAGTGAGACCCTGTTTCAAAACAACCAAAACCAAACAAAATTTTGGAGACAGGGTCTCACTATGTTGTCCAGACTGTTATTTGATATCTTCATAGTAAAACTTGAAAAGATCACAAGTATGTGACTATGTTGTTCCTCCATAAAAATGTAAGTGCACTATTAATGCTGAAAGAAGAGGAAAAAAAGGGCAGAACAGGAAGCTGTGCAACCAGCCTGACAGCCACCAGAGCATACTTTTGATAAACATCAAAGAGTCATGGAAGCAGCAGGAATCTTCAAAAATTTTTAGACTTCTTTCTACATAAAGTGGAATAGATACATCATAGTGATTCAAAGTTGAAAATCAAGGATCTGGCGAATTCTTCTGAGATAACATCCCCTTGCCTTCTATGCTGCCTTCTAGGAGGCAAGCGCATCGGAATTGCTGAGCCAGTCCAAAAAGATCCTCCCCTTCAGTTTCCATGGCAATGAGGCCAGCCAGGGCCAGCAGCAGAAGATGCCAGGAGAGAACAGAGAATATTCTGGGTCAAAGTCTTTGTTGAAGCTATGGTGGTGCATTTGGAGACCTCATTTCTCCTCCATCTCGCAGGAGGTAGGGGAAAGCATCCCTTTCACATTCCTGGCTGCACAGGAAATGTCCCAGGGGTAGGGTTCTTCAGTGTACCAGACATTGGCTAGAAAAGCAGGGAGCCTGGGCCAGGCATGGTGGCTCACACCTGTAATCCCAGCACTTTGGGAGGCCAAGGCAGACGGATCACTAGGTTAGGAGTTCAAAACCATCCTGGCCAACATGGTGAAGCTCCGTCTCTACTAAAAATACAAAAATTAGCTGGGCGTGGTGGCATGTGTCTATAATCCCAGCTACTCAGGAGGCTGACGCAGGAGAATTGCTTGAAACCGGGAGGTGGACGTTGCAGTGAGCCAAGATTGCACCACTGCACTCCAGCCCGGGAGACAAAGCAAGACTCTGTCTCAAAATTTAAAAAAAAGAAAAAAGAAAAGTAGGGAGCCTGGTTCTGAAACTGATGTCAGTCTTACTGCCAAACCTACCTGCACTTTTATTTCCAGAATTAAACTCAAAGGGCAGGGCTTACTTAGATAGCACTATTGTTCCAGGGAGGGCTGAAATCTCTGATAGACACAAATCTGTTACAGGAAGGGATTCATGCCTCCCACCTGCATCTTTCTGTTTTGGATTGGAAAGCGTTCATTCAGTGTTTATGGAAGGAGGCGACGGATTCTCATAGGCCCTTGAGCATTTCCTTTTAAATTTTTTAAATTATTTATTTATTTGTTTATTTATTTTTTGAGACAGAGTCTCACTCTGTCACCTAGGCTGGATTATAGTGGCACCATACCTGGGAGGCTGAGGCAGGAGAATTGCTTGAACCACTCTGCCTCCTGGGTTCAAGCAATTCTCCTGCCTCAGCCTTCCAAGTAGGCAGGATTACGGGTGTGCGCCACCACGCCCAGCTAATTTTTTATTTTATTTTCAAGTGTTTTTTTAGTAGACATGAGGTTTCACCATGTCGGCCAGGCTGGTCTTAAACTCCGGACCTCAAGTGATCCTCCCAACTCAGCCTCCCTTACAGCTGTGAGTCACCATGCTTGGCTTGATTTTTTAAATTAACTAATTAATTAAATTAATTATTATTATTAATTTGAGACAGAGTCTAGCTCTGTCGCCAGGCTGGAGTGCAGTGGCACGATCTTGGCTCACTGCAACCTCCACCTCCCAGGTTCAAGTGATTCTCCTGCCTCAGCCTCTGGAGTAGCTGGGATTACAAGCACGCGCCACCACTCCCAGCTAATTTTTGTATCTATAGTAGAGACGGGGTTTCACCAGGTTAGCCAGGATGGTCTCAATCTCCTGACCTCGTGATCCACCCGCCTCAGCCTCCCAAAGTGCTGGAATTACAGGCTTGAGCCACCGCGCCTGGCCAATTAATTTTTTTTTTTTTTTTTTGGGGACGGAGTTTCGCTCTTGTTACCCAGGCTGGAGTGCAATGGCGCGATCTCGGCTCACCGCAACCTCCGCCTCCTGGGTTCAAGCAATTCTCCTGCCTCAGCCTCCCGAGTAGCTGGGACTACAGGCACGTGTCACCATGCCCAGCTAATTTTT
>PVKV010030786.1:0-21849 GCA_004027835.1 Alouatta palliata
TATAATTATATATTATGCATATAATTATATATATATATATATATATATTTTTTTTTTTTTTCCAACTGAATCTCTGTTAAAACCCCAAAAGGCTTTTCTTTGGAGGGTGTTGAAATTAACAAACCTATCTGCTGATCCTAAAATGTATATAAAAATGCAAAGGACCTAGAATAGTCAAAACAACTTGAAAAAGAAAAACAAAGTTGAAGAACTTGCATTACCTGATTTCACAACTTACTATAAAATCATATTAATCAAGACAGATAATAATCAAGACAGACAAATCACTCTGTGGAACAGAGTTAAGAGTCCAAAAATAAATCATTACATTTATAGTCAAAAAATATTTGACAAAGATGCCAAGGCAAATGAGTGGACAAAGTAGAGCCTTTTTAACAAACGATGATAGAACAATTAGATACACATATACAAAAAAAAAAAAAAAAAGAATTTAAACCCTTACCTTACTCCATACACAAAAATTAACTCAAAATGCATCACAGACCTAAATGTAAGAGCTAAAACAGTAAAACTTCTTGAAGAAAAAAATAGAAGAAAATCTTTATAACCTTGGATTAGGCAAAGATTTTAGGTTATCTGTAAAGGAAAAACTGATAAATTGGACTTCATCAAAATTAAAAACTTTTGTTCCTCAAAAAACACTAAATAGAGCTGGGGGTGGTGGCATGCACCAATAGTCAAGAGTCATGCACCAATATTTTGCCCAAAGTGGCCTTGAACTCTTAAGCTCAAGTGATCCTACCACCTCTGCCTCCTCAGGCCAGCCTGGGCAAAATAGTGAGATCCTGTCTCTAAAAATTAAAACAAAAACCTACTAAAAAACACTGTGTAGAAATTTAAAGTCACAGAACAGGAGACAGAATCTGTAAATCAAATATCTGATAAGGATCTAGTATTCAGAATATATAAAGAACCATTTAGCATATTAATAAGATGAAAAATTCATTAAAAATGGGCAAAAATTTTGAATAGACATTTCACCAAGGAGGATACTTGCATGGCTAACAAACACCATGAAAAGATGCTCAACATCATTCATCATCAGGGAAATGCAAATTAAAAGGGCAGTGATGCCACCACATACCCACCATAAAGGCTCTAGTCAAAAAGAGTGACAACAGCACATGTGGCAAACGTGGAGAAACTGCAACTCACATACATTGCAAGTCAGGATGTAAAATAGTACAATTGCTTTGGAAAACAGTTTGAAAATGTCTTAAAAGGTTAAATACAGAGTTATCATTCAACCTAACATTTCCACTTCTACATATCTATCTAAAAGAAATGAAAACATCTGTCCACATATAGACATACACAAACCTTCACAGTAGTGTTATTCATAGTAGCTAAAAACGAGAAGCAACCCAAATACCCATCAACCACTGAATGGAAAACAAAATGTGATACATCTGTACATTGGAGTACCATCCAACAATAAAGAGAAATTGACTTCTGATACATGCTAGAACACGAAGGAATCTCAAAAGTGTGCTAAGTAAAAGAAGCCAGACATGAAAGACTAAGTATTGCATGATTCCATGTATGTGAATGTCCAGGAACGTCCAGGACAGGCAAATCTATAAAGACAAGAAAACATCAGTAGTTGGCTGGGCTGGGAGAGGAAATTGACTGCAAAGGGCAAAAGGGAGCTTTTGTGGGTAATGGAAATGTTTTAGAACTGGATTGTGGTGATGGTTGTACAAGTTCGTTAACTACTAGAAAGCGTTGAATTGTACACTTACAATGAGTGAATTTTATGGTATGTCAAATGTACTTCAATAGGCTGTTAAAAAGTGTTGCAACTACCTGAGAAGATAATACATTTGAATAGAAATCCATCAAATGTTTGATAGAGCAGAAAATTTGTCTATTACTTCTCAGCCTCAAACTATATCCTTATGCACGGTCAGATTCAGCTACTTAACAGTGAGTGTCTATTAGTCATCAGAATCATTAGAAGGTAGTTTTTAAAGGGTCCATCCCAAATCTTCATTATTGTTAGAAAAATAATGCTTATGATAAAAAATTCTATGCTGGTAAATCAGAAACGGCATCTCATTTTTAGAAAGAGCAATGTATTCAGGCCGGGCACGGTGGCTCACACCTGTAATCCCAGTACTTTGGCAGGTCGAGGCAAGTGGACAACTTGAGGTCAGGAGTTAGAGACCAGTCTGGCCAACATGGTGAAACCCACCTCTACTCAAAATACAAAAATCAGTTGGGCATGGTGGTGAGTGCCTGTAATCCCAGCTACTCAGGAGGCTGAGGCAGGGGAATCACTTGAACCCGGGAGGTGGAGGTTGTAGTGAGCTGGGATCGTGCCACAGCACTCCAGCCTGGACATCAGAGAGAGGTTATGTCTCAAAAAAAAAAAAAAAAAAGAAAGAAAAAAGAAAAAGAAAAAGAAAAATCAACATATCCATCCACTGATTTTGTTTCTCCACCTACATACATACCCAGTGGAATCTAAAATGCTTCCAATTATAAACCAGGAAACTGGGACCCAAAGGCCTACGATTCTTTAGAGGCAGAGTCAGGAAAACTGAAATCAAGGTCCTCTAAATAATCATCTATAATGTTCACCATCACACCAAATTGCATCTTTACTTCTTTTTCTTTTGAAGACACACAGAATTGTATTCTCCTCAGTACTTTGTGGGTATCTCAATATCAGTGAAAAGAAGTTACTTGGCCGGGTGCAGTGGTTCACTCCTGTAATCCCAGTGCTTTGGGAGGCCAAGGTGGGTGAATCACCTGAGGTCAGGAGTTCAAGACCAGCCTGACCAATATGGGGAAACGCCCATCTCTACTAAAAATAGAAAAATTAGCCAGGTGTAGTGGCATGCACATATAGTTCCAGCTACTTGGGAGACTGAGACAGGAGAATTGCTTGAACCAGGGAGATGTAGGTTGCAGTGAGTGGAGATCGTGCCATTGCACTCCAGCCTGGGCAACAGAGCAAGACTCTGTCTCAAAAAAAAAAAAAAAAAAAAAAAAAAAAATTACTTACTGAGGAAAATCATAGAATATTAAAGCAAAAAAGGATCTTGGAGTATATATCCACCCAAAAAATGCTGGACTCTAGGCAAGAACCAGAGGTGTCTGTAGCATTCTTCTATGTTCTTTTTTAGCCCTCGCCCCCACCCCAGCTTGATCAGCACAGTAATTTTAAGTTCGTTCTCTCTCTCTCTTTCTCTCTTTCTCTCTTTCTTTGACAGAGTCTCATCTGTTGCCCAGGCTGGAGTACAGTGGTGGGATCTCAGCTCACCGCAGCCTCTGCCTCTTAGGTTCAAGCAATTCTCCTGCCTCAGCCTCCCAAATAGCTGGGATTACAGGCACCTGCCACTACGTGTGGTTAATTTTTATATTTTGAGTAGAGATGGGATATCATCATGTTGGCCAGGCTGGTCTTGAATTCCTGACCTCAGGTGATCCGCCCACCTTAGCCTCCCAAAGTGCTTGGACTACAGTCGTGAGCCACTGCTCCCAGCATGCTTTCTTATATAAACTAATATTTTCCTCTGATTTCTATCTGTTTGTCTTGTATTCTTAGGCAATCATACAGATTTCAAGCTTCCTGCCTTTCCCCCTCCAGCAGCAGTTCTTTCTACCGCATCATTAACAGATAGTCATCAAGTCTTTGAAAGGTTCCAGGCATGATGTGGCAGACACTGGTAGCTGCCTGTTAAGCAGCTACCCTATTTCTTGGTGGCAAAGCCCACCTTACTCCTTGGAGTCTAAAAATGCTATATATTTACTTTCTCAGCCTCTCTTTTGTTTAGTGTATGAACATGTGATTAAATTCAGGCCAATGGTACCTAAAAGAAATTCTGCAGGACGGTGGTGCTTCTGCAAAAACTTCAGACTTGAGAAACAGCAAGTGTGAAATAGTATCATTTTCCTTCTTGCCTTTGGACCTTGTGTGAGGATGTGATTCTCGGAACTTCTGTAGGCACCTTACAACCATTATAGATGACACTTTCAACAATAACATAAAGACAGTGGATTGGGAAGATGGAAAAACACTAAATTCTTGATAAGGTCATTGAGCCATGTGTGAGATTTGTCAGAATCAAAATGGAGTCACTTGTGTAAAAACAAAAAACAAAAAAAACTTAGCCAGGTGTGGTGGTGCACACCTGCAGTCCCAGCTACTCAGGGCGCTGACACAGGAGGATAGCTTAAGCCCAGAGTTCAAGGCTGTCGTACACTATGATCCTGCCACTGCACTCTAGCCTAGGCAGCACAGCAAGACTCTGTCTCAAAAAAAAAACAGCGGGTTGCTATGGCTCATGCTGGTAGTCCTAGCACTTTGGGAGGCCAAGGTGGGTGGATCACCTGAGGTCAGGAGTTTGAGACCAGCCTGATCAACATGGTGAAACCCTGTCTCTACTAAAAATACAAAATTAGCTGGGCATGGTGGCACATGCCTGTAATTCCAGCTACTTGGGAGGCTGAGGCAGGAGAAATCGCTTGAACCGGGGAGGCGGAGGTTGCAGTGAGCCAAGATTGCACCATTGCACTTAAGCCTGGGCAACATGAACAAAACCCTGTTTTGGAAAAACAAAAACAAAAAACAAAAAATAAGCCACAGAAATCCTCTGACAAAAACAGCTGGGAAAAGCCAGGAAGAGAATGATTCTCATGCATAAATGCCTGATAATAAAAACTATCACAAAAGACTGCAAAAACCACAACTCTGTACAAAGGCCATCACAATCTTACATAAAAAATACTGCTGCAAGGACATGTGCCCAGAAACTGCCTGCCCAACCTCAGACTGGTTTCACCCTTGTTATTGATCCTTGTAGCCAAGGATAATTATCTCAAAACAATTGTAATACTCCTCACTTGTCCTTAAAAACCTTTGTCTTCTCCTATCTTCCTGAATAAACACAGTTTACTATGGCATTGCAACGCCCTATTCCTGAATAAATATCACTTACTTTTAGAGAGCCTTTCTCTGCTATTTATATTGACACATGGAAACAACCCCAGAACCACCAACCTCCAGTCATTTAGTGAAGAGAGGCAATTAACGTCCCTGTGCTTTCAGTCAGTTTTAGTTGGGTATTCTGCCCTTTGTAGACATAGTATAATACAGCAGTCCCCAGCCTTTTTGTCCCCATGGACCAGTTTCATGGAAGACAATTCTTCCATGGACTTCGGGGTGGGAATGGTTTCAGGATGAAACTGTTCCACCTCGGACCATTGGGAATTAGAT
The DNA here is from genome assembly GCA_004027835.1 of Alouatta palliata. Classification (NCBI taxonomy): domain Eukaryota; kingdom Metazoa; phylum Chordata; class Mammalia; order Primates; family Atelidae; genus Alouatta; species Alouatta palliata. Next base: position 5,246 of record PVKV010030786.1, read on the forward strand.
TCTCTTAAGAAGTGCACAACCTAGATCCCTCACATGTGCAGTTCATAACAGGGGTTATGCTCCTGTTAGAATCTAATACTGCTGCTGATCTGACAGGAGGCGGAGCTCAGGTAGTAATGATGCTTGCTCATCCATCACTCACCTCTTTTTTTTTTTTTTTTTTTTTTGAGATGGAGTCTCACTCTGTCACCAGGCTGGAGTGCGATGGCGTGATCTCAGCTCACCACAACCTCCTCCTGGGTTCAAGAGATTCTCCTGCCTCAGCCTCCTAAGTAGCTGGGACTACAGGCGTGCACCACCACACCCGGCTAATTTTTGTATTTTAGTATAGACAAGGGTTTCACCATGTTGGCCAGGATGGTCTCAATCTCCTGACCTCGTAATCCGCCTGCCTCAGCCTCCCAAAATGCTGGGATTACAGGCATAAGCCACCGTGCCCGGCCCACTCACCTCTTGCTGTCCACCCAGTTCTTAATGGGTCACAGAACTGTACCAGTCCTCAGCCGGAGGCTTGGGAACCCCTGGTATAATATAGTACAGTGGTCAAGAGTGCAGATTGTCTATGGTCAAATTTCAGTTCTCATGATTTAAATAGCCATAGGCAAAGAACTTAACCTTTCTGATCTTCATTTCTAAATGAGAATAATAATAGTTAACTACCTGAGAGGTTGTTATGTTGATTAAAAGAATGAATACATATAAAACACATAGAAGTACTGCCTGGAACCCATAAGCAATCAATAAGTGTTAGCTATGATTATGCTGTTAAAAGCATGCTCACCATTACATGTGAAGAATTTACATAAATGTTGAGCCACTCCAATTATTAAGCGCTTTCTTATATAAATGAATATTTTCCTATGACTTCTACCTGTCTGTCCTGTATCCTTAAATAATCATAAAGATTACTCTCTACCTTTTTTTTTTTTTTTTTTTTTGAGACAGAGTCTTGCTCTGTTGCCCAGTCTGGAGTGCACTGGCACAATCTCAGCTCACTGCAACCTCTGCCTCCGGGGTTCAAGAGATTCTCCTGCCTCAGCCTCCTGAGTAGCTGGGATTATAGATGCGCCACCATGTCTGGCTAATTTTTGTATTTTTAGTAGAAACGGGGTTTCACCATGTCGGTCAGGCTGGTCTCAAACTCCTGACCTTGTGATCTACCTGCCTCAGCCTCCCAAAGTGCTGAGATTACAGGCATGAGCCACTATGCCTGGTCCCCCTTTGTATTTTTGAGCATTGGTATCATGTAACTCCCCTCCCTATCCCCTAAACACACACACAAACCCTTTCTCTGCTCCACATCATATACTGTCTTCTCAATTTCTTCAACCACCTTTATTCATTATTTTGGCACTCCCTCTCTGTAAACTGTCTAATAGGTCAAAGTGTGATCGTTAGAATTTTCAGATGAAAAGTTATTTATTGAGTGTTCACTATATGCCAGGCTGGGCATCATAATCTGGTTACAGTCTGGTCAATTCCATGAGTGGATTAGATTTTGAATATTATATTAATCTAGCCAAAGGTTAGCAAATACCTGGTTATCCTTACTACTTCCCTTTCCCATCTTCATGGCAGATATCACTAATCAATCACAGCATTTTCACCCCTGCTGGACTCAGGAACCTACTATGATTAAAATGAAATTGAATCTCTCACTCCTGGTATAAATGAAGGTTGCACTAGCTTTGCAGTCAAATTATGACACCTGAAATATTTGAATCTTTTTCTCATGTACTGCTCACAAAGCCAGGTCTAACTCATTAATGTATCTTTAAATGATTTTTTAAAAAATGTTTTTCCTTCTGATCTCTGTGTATTTCTTTTTAAATAGTTATAATCAAACTATTGTAACTTCGTTTTCACTTGATATTCTTCCACATTATTTCACACTTTTGCAATCCTGTCAAGAAAAAAGTTAATATAAACATTATACTATAACTGACAACTGTACTACAATATAGTTTTATTTATATTTTTAATAGGTTTATTGTGATACATGAACCCATTTGAAATTATTTAGTATGTTTACAGGGTTATGTAATTATCACCTAATTCCCTATTAAATTTCATTATTTTATTTTAAATTTATTTTTAATCCCAAAATTCTGCCATTTATTATTAATTAATGGATTAATTTTAAGAGATGGAGTCTCACTCTGTTGCCCAGGCTGGAGTGCAGTCACGCCGTCACTGCTCCCTGTAGCCTCAAACTCCTGGGCTCAAGCAATCCTGCCACTTTGGTCTCCCAAGTAGCTGGGACTACAGGTACATACCACCACACCTGGCTAACAATTCTGCCATTTAGATTGCTAATTCTTACTTGCATGTGTGAACTCTCTTTCTCTGCTGTAATAAAATGGCACCAGACAAGGTTAAAACCATTGTCAGGTGGCTACAGGTTGAGGTAACTCCATCTAGTATCTTTTTTTTTTAAAAGGTAGAATCAATTAAATAAGCCATAAAACCACCTCAACTGTGGTATCAACAAATGCCAACCCTGGCATCATAAGAAATACGATGACAGTGTTCTACCTGTCCATCCAGTTAGTAATCCCCAAAGAAAAGAAGGTAAGTTCTGACTGGCATAACTTGTTCTAAATGCATCTATATTATTGCTTCTAAAAGTAAAAAAGTATGAGTCCTAACATTTGGCTGACAACTGATATAAACTCTTCTGGCCTGCAGTTTTGGCAGTATATTTCCAATCACCTCCTACTTTTTTTTTTTAAAGATCAGGCTCAGGTTTGTTCATATCCAGTCTCTGGCATCTCTTTGTAAGTAGGGGGTTGTTTTATTCACTGCTCTGATGTTTCCTGGCACACAGTAAGCCATAAATAGGTAGATAGGTAGATAGATATGCTAACTGAATGAATTAGTGCCTTCAACAAATATTTCTGATAATGATTTCATGACTGCTTTTATTAGTTATTTTGGCAATCACTTATAATTGCTAACTTCTGCTTGTCCATCAGCCCTTAGCTTAAATGTCACTTCCTTCAGGATGCCTTCTTGATCTCCTCCATCAGGAGGTTAGGTGCTCCTGATCTCTGCTCCCTTTTATACAACTCTTATGATTGATAAAAACTGCATGAGGGAAATTTCCATGTTTATCTTGTTCGCCTTTGTATCCCTGATTCCAAACTTTCCAAGCTCAGCACTCAGCACATAGTAAGTTCTTAATCAACATTTGTTGAGTGAATGAATAAATGAAGTAAGTTGGAAATGTAATTTTCTTTGTCTAAAGGCAAGAACTACTTCAATATAACCTAGTCACCTGTCTTGACCTTCACCTCTTTTTTTCTTTAACAACCTTATTGAAGGAAAATTCACATACCATTAGCTTCACCCATTAAGCTCTTCTTACTAATGTTTTTCTCTCTCTCATTTTGTGTGTAAAGGGTATTTTCTGATGGCAAAATGGAAAGAAAATAGAAGTAGAATGTTTTGGAATCTTAGAAAAAGAATGCGCCCTTAGAGCCCAGTTTAGCAGGGTTTACTTCTCAATTTTACTTTTCAATTATGATCTTAAGCAAATTAACTTCTCTAAGCTTGGGATTCTGATCTGTAAACTGCACTAATATGGGTTTCTTCATGGGCTCCTATAAGGATTAAATGAGATGGCACATGCAAAGGATCCACAGAAACAATGACTCAAAAAATGTTGATTCCCTCCCTTTCCTCTATCATTTGTTAACCTCAGCTTCCTAAGTGGAAGGTCTGTTCTTTTACCATCATCATGATTTTGTTCGGAGCCTTTTTTTTTTTTTAATACTCAACCTTTGCGGAGGTTGCAGTGAGCCAAGATCACGCCACTGCACTCCAGCTTGGGCGACAGAGTGAGGCTTCGTCTCAAAAAAACAAAACAAAACAAAACAGAACAAAAACTCAACCTTCTTGCTTCCTTCGCTACTCAAGTATTTCTGCAAGCCCACTTTATTCTGCAACTTAGCTTTCCTGGCACAATTCTTACACATTTTGGTCCCTTTTAGAATTCCTTCTTCAGCATATGCTTTCTCTCTCCATCTTTTAAATGTGTTGGTGGGAAAACTCCACCTGAGATCACTAGAGAACAGTGGTTTCTTCGGTTGCCATTCCCTTTCTTCTTCATTGGGAGTTTTCTGCGGTGAACTCAGAAATTTTATTTTTCAAAGCTTCCCTTTCTTTTAAAAATGCTTTTCCTTTTACAGCCTCTCGCTCAAAAGCATACCCATCTTTTCCCTGAATCTGTTTTCTAAAGTCTCCGACCGCCTGCCTTCTCTGTGTCTTGTGTTACCCTCACATCCCCCAGCTTTCTACTTCTTTCCCAGGACCAACCATTTCTTCCCCGGGAGTCACATTACATCAGCATTCCTAATGCAATAGCGGTTATCTACCAGATTCTGTTTTATTCTAGGCAGTCACTTAAAAAAGAACCTCAGTATCGGTTTGACTTAAAGAGAAATTGTCTAAGGTTAAACGCAAAACTGCTATTTTTTTTTTTGGGGGGGGGTCATACATTTACATTCATATTAAATATATACCTGTTGAATTTGTACTTTTTCTTAAATGCTTCAGAAACCCCAGCTTTAGAGTTACTAGGATGGTAGAAAGGATGGGTTTCCAGAAACTTCGCCCCAAATTAAAGACTCCATCAAAAGGACTGCTCCATACACTCAAGGAACACCCACCAACAAATCCCGTCTCCACAACCACCAGATTATCTCACCGGCGAGTGAGACTGCGAGGTTTGGGGGCCCGGTCGTGCCACTAAGCGCTGCGCACGGGGGGGTTCGTACCCATCTGGCCGCGATCGGCCGTTTCCCCCTCGTTTGGTTCTGCCCCTGCTCCCCCTGCGCAGGCCTCACAGTGCGTCTGGCCGACGCTTTAAAGCGGCGGCCTGGGCGGCTCCACTAGCTGTTTTTCGTCTTCTCCGGGTTGTTCCTGCCTGGCGTTCCGCTAAGATGCAGCTCAAGCCGATGGAGATCAACCCTGAGGTGAGCGCCAGGTGCACCGCTGCCCGGAGAGCGCGAGGCCGATGGTGAGGGAGCCGAGTCGCTGACTGGTTTGGTTTTGATTTTTCTTTGCATTTGCCTTTCAGATGCTGAACAAAGTGAGTGGCGTCTCGCGCTGTCTCTGGCCCCCTCCCCGGGGAACGCCATGGCGAGGGCGCCCACTGGCTCCTGGTGCTGGCAGTGAGTTAGCCGCCCGCTGAGCGCGCCGGAGGCGGCCTGGCTGCGGCGTGGGCCGGGTGCCTTCCCCGCGCCCCTGTGTTTAGGGGGTGACTGCGAAACCGGTCTCGGGGAGATGGAGGGGCTGCGCCCTGTGGCGAGCGAGCGCCGGGCGGAGCTCTTGAGGGCGTGGCGCGGGCAGCACGGACTCGGATGCACGGGCTTCGCGGGCGCCACGTGTGGGCCGCGCTTTGTGCTGTGTCATTGCGCCGGCCCGGGTGGGGGTGGCAGGGCGGGACTGGGGCTCCTCCCAGGCTCGGGTGTGGGCGCAGAGGGCGCGCGCCTGCTGGCCCCGCCTCCTGGCAGGTGCCCGCGACCCGCGTGTCCCCGTGCACCTGGCCGCCTTGTCTCCTCTCTGCAGGTGCTGTCCCGCCTGGGGGTCGCCGGTCAGTGGCGCTTCGTGGACGTGCTGGGGCTGGAGGAGGAGTCTCTGGGCTCAGTGCCAGCGCCTGCCTGCGCGCTGCTGCTGCTGTTTCCCCTCACGGCCCAGGTAGGGCGTGGGCCCCGGGTGGCGCTGGCCCCGGGCAGTGCACGCCGCTCCCCAACTTCAGGCGGCGGGGGCTCCCCTCCCCGCCCCTTTCCCTGTAGATGATGCGGGGCCCGAAGGGAGGAGCCTGCATTTTCGTGGTACCTATTCCCTGGGCTCCTGTTCCAGCGGTGCCTATTGCCTTCTCGCCCATACGTTCACAATTGCCTCAAATTTGGAAGAGAGGTAGCATCTCGGTTCCATCGTTCCTGTTATCCAGGGAAATAATTCATCCTTCTCATGAGTTCCTTCGAACTTGGGCTTTTTCGAACCTCTGGTTCCCTTTAAGGGCTGTAATCTGTCAACTCATTGTTTGCTTCTCAGGCTCCCACCTAGCTGTAAAACGGAGGGGGAAGGGCTGGCCTAAATCGCAGGGAAGCGATTTAGGTTCGCTAATTCTCCGCCTCCATTGCCTGGGTTTCTGATGGTCTTAGGGGATTCCACCACTTGCATACTTGGGTTTAGCCTCTTGAACGTATTTCTTAAAGCTTAATCATTTGTGTATGGTTTCTGTGCGGGAACCTCCTTCCTCTTCTCTTACCGTCCTTCGCTCTGACCTTGTAGCTAAATGAGTGCATTATTAGCTCAGTTTTGAAAGCACCTCTTCATTTCCCTTTAAATGGTTTTCCTCCTACACGTGTACATGGATAGATGTATCTCAAAGACAGCGTCAGATTTTTTTAAAAAAGTATAGCTGGAATATTTGCTGTCTTGTGATTTGTGGAATCCCAGTAATTAGCGTGGCATTGTCTATCTCCAATTGCTGTCACTTGACCGCTGATGTGGGAGTGGCTGAAATTAGCTTTAGCAAAACTTGAGCATCACTCTAAAGAGTGAGATTAACTGAAGCACGGTCCTAAGGCTAGATGTTCTAGAAGCATCTCCAGCCATAATCAAGTCCTATGGGACGTTCCAAGCCTTCCTCCTAGTAAATGAGCTAAGTATTACGGGTAAAAACACTTATTACAGCTAAGATGATCTCACAAACATAGTTTTATTGCTAAAGGCTTTTACTTGGGCGAAAAGGGAGCTATCAAACTGTTGGAAGTCAAATTAGCTTCCTGGTTAACCAAATCAGTCTCCTGTCTCTAGTTGAGCATCACACAGAGCTTTTTTATTAGAGCAACCATGATGACTCGGAGGTTTTGAGCAGCATTCACAGGCAAGGCCTCTGGGAGGCAGTGGTGCAGCACGTTTGCCTTTAAAAGCTGACTGTTCTCCTTTTGCGGGATCTTGTTAGAGAACATTCTAGATTGTGCTATGTTTGAAAGAGCTTGATACTTTGTCCTTTAGCTTCAATTCAACCTATCTGATTTATCGATCGCCTGTTCTGCTACACAGAATGGCCACTGGATAAAACACTGAAGCCAATTTAAAGAAAAGTTGAGGTTTTATAGGTTGACTCCTAAAGATGTTAATTTGGAAGGCATTTAATTTTTGACTAAGGGAATGTTATGCCATCCTACATGGACCACTTCTGAAACGTTAAGTGCTAGTAAACTATTTACAGAATGATTTCCATGGAAGAGCTCAAGCAGCCTTAAAGGATGCTTGGAGGCAGTATTTTTTTTTTCTTTTTCTTTCTTTTTTTTTTTTTTTTTTGAGACGAAGTCTTGCTCTGTGGCAAGGCTGGAGTGCAGTGGTATGATTGTGGCTCACTGCAGCCTCTACCTCCCAGGTTCAAGCTATTCTCTTGCCCCATTTTAACATTTCATCTAATTAGCCTAGAAAATAAAAAAATAAAAAACCTCTTACTGGTCAGTGAATACTAAATTGAGGATAGAAAGGAGAAAGTTCTGCTAGTGGGAGTTTAAGTTGCTCTTCTGGGGTAAGAGATCTTATTCTTCTGTTAGTACCAGCAAGCAGGCTTAAACTTCAGTTCATGTGCGGTAATGTAAAGCTACTAGAACTGGAAATATGTTTCTGATGGTCTGTCTGGTTTTGCTTATTATGGAAAATCAGTGTTTGTATAGCATTAGCACCCTGCTTTTTAACTGAGAAGTCCTAATTTATTTTTATTTTTTAGAGAGAAGGTCTCAAACTCCCGAGCTCAAGTGATCCTCCTGCCTCAGCCTCCCTAGTAGCTGGGATTATAGGCGCAAGCCACTGATCCTGGCTCAAGAAGTCATAACTTCTAAGGTCTTTTAAACTAGTTAGTGAAAAGTCCAGACAAGCTCACTAAATTACTGTACAAAAAGCTAGCAGATGCTTTGAGGAAATCCGTTTCCTAGTCCCATTCATTTACCAATTTCTGTCCTCCTCCTCCTCAAATTGCCTGTCTGTTCTCATAGTAAACTGTTTAGCTGGCAAGAACTAGCTAGCGTCACATCTTCCTCTTGTAAAAGCACAGCCCAATACCCTGGGCCAGTTGTCTTTCCTTCCTTAAAAAGAAGGGAGAGGGAATGGTTAATGTCTTTCACTTACTCTTTTCAACAGTTAAGGCTTGTTTTTCTTTTTGAAGCGAAGTATACTTGGGCCAAATAGAAGTAGAACTTTAAAGAATAGTGAAATGTAAACCAATTGGTGCTCTTGTTAGGTATTCAGTTGACTGAAACTTGATTAGGATGCCGATGTGAAATACAGTTGTTAAGTGTTAGAAAATAATGAACCAGTTTCTTTGTTTTCAGACTTCATGACACTATTTTGGGCTGAAAGGTTGCAGTGGTGTCTAGACAGAGCCTTGGGCAGTATCCAATGCAGTCATTGCACTGCAGCAGCAGGGTGGAGTCTCTGAACCTCTCAGAGCCCCACTGGCTGGCGTGGGTGTGGGAGGCAGACAGACAGGCCCTTCTCTGAGAGTCAGCCAGCATCTAGAACCAAGGCTCCCGGTCACACATCCCACTGGTGTTTCCATTTAGGTGGTAGAACTCACTGTGCTGCCATCTGTTCTTTGCATTTTCATTCTGAGATGTCAAAATGCTTTTTACATTTACAGCATGAGAACTTCAGGAAAAAACAGATTGAAGAGCTGAAGGGACAAGAAGTTAGTCCTAAAGTATATTTCATGAAGCAGACCATTGGGAACTCCTGTGGCACAATTGGACTTATACACGCAGTGGCCAATAATCAAGATAAACTGGGATTTGGTAGGTGTGGGTTTTGAGGCCAGTCATCCTGTGTTTGAACTTGAAACATGGAGTTCAGAAACAGATGTGTTCCCAAGGTCAGAGATGCTGTACCTTTTGAAACCATTTTATAGCAAAGGTGTCAAATGCTTAATCTGACTCATAATCCTACTCAGAAAGGATTCCTGGCACTTCCAAATTTTGAAATGATCCCATTTAACAAATTTAAGTTTAGAACTGAAAGTTTAAATTGAGGTCTTTTGAAATATAAGTTGTTCTTGCTATCGCTTTGTAATTGATGTCTCTTAGGCTTATCCACACTGAGCAGTAACAAAATGCTTATGCCAGTAGTTAACCAGTCAGATGTCTCTATGCTGGACTGTTTCTTCATGTTTCTATTCAAGATCTTTATTTTCTGTCATAATAACAGGTTGAATTTTCTACCCCGAAATAATAATCTTGGTTTGGGAACCATTTTAGACTAGAACATGATAATAGCTTCATGTATATAATAGATGTTAGCTGTGCATTCTTAGATGCTGTAGATACAGCAGTAAACAAGGCAGCCCCGGCTTTTATGGTACTAGAAATCCCAAGTATGTGTTACAAATGAAGTGCTGTGAAAAAAATGACAGGAGATTTGAGAGATGAGTGAAGTGGGAGGGAAAAGGGGTCCGGCGTGGAAGGGAAGAGAGGCAAGAAAGAGCTTGGCACATTGACAGAATGGAGAGACTCTGGCTTGAAAGCAGTGAATAGAGAGTGGTTAAAAAAAAGGCCAGGGGAAAAGGTACAGCTCGTCTACAACCCTGGAGGCAGTATTTTTTTTTTCTTCTTTTTTTTTTTTTTTTGAGACGGAGTCTTGCTCTGTGGCAAGGCTGGAGTGCAGTGGTACGATCTTGGCTCACGGCATACTCCACCTCCCAGGTTTAAGCTGTTCTCCCCAACCTCCCTAGTAGCTGGTACTACAGGCACCAGCCACTACACCAGCTAATTTTTTGTTTTAGTAGAGATGGGGTTTCACCATGTTGGCCAGGATGGTCTTGATCTCCTGACTTCATAATCCACCTGCCTCTGCCTCCCAAAGTGCTAGGGATTACAGGTGTGGACCACCACACCTGGCCTGTAGGCAGTATTAAAGATTCAGGTAGCTCAACATGATGAGCAAAGGCTTAAGTCAATAATAAATATGTTCCCGTTTGTACTATTTTATCTATACTAACACATGGATTTTTTTTTTTTTTTGAAGAGGATGGATCAGTCCTGAAACAGTTTCTTTCTGAAACAGAGAAAATGTCCCCTGAAGACAGAGCAAAATGCTTTGAAAAGAATGAGGTAAGAGAACTTTCAGAGCATTGTCTTTAAATAACTCTAGAGATTTTTGTGGTAATTATCTTCTTTTTTCCACAGGCCATACAGGCAGCCCATGATGCCGTGGCACAGGAAGGCCAATGTCGGGTAAATGCAAATATAAATCGGAGCCAGGCTGCCTGGGTGCCATCTGTGTTTCCACTGAAATTGTGCAGGAATCTCTTACTGGAACACAGCAAATGTTATCCACTCAAGGCCAAGTGACACCAAATAATGCTTTGACTAGACCTGTTCATAAGAAAGGCTCTTCAGAAATTGTATTGGCCATTGAAATAATCTTGAGTAAATTCAAATTGACAGTATTTTGTTTAGATCCAAATGAATCTTATAGGCCAGGGATAGTGGCTCATGCCTGTAATCCCAACAATCTGAGAGGCCGAGGAGGGCTAATCACTTAAGCCCAGGGGTTTGGGACCAGCCTGGCCAACATGGTAAAACCCCATCTCTACAAAAAAATATAAAAAGTAGCCAGGTGTGGTGGCACACATCTGTAGTCCCACCTACTCAGGAGGCTGAGGTAGGAGAATTGCTTGAGCCCTCTAAGTAAAGGTTGCAGTGAGCTGAGATCGTACCACTACACCCCAGCCTGGGTGACCCTGTCTGAAAACAAACAAAAAAAACCCAAATAAGTCTTAGAGAGTGTTCACCTCTCCTACAGACTGAGCATTTCAAATAATATCATAGGCCCTTGGGGAGAATGAAATATACCACACAGGACAATTTCTAGAAGGCTTGAAAATACCATAATCTGATCAGAGCCTCTGAGTCAACTGCTAAATTTAAGCCAGATCTCAGTATCCTTTTTATTTTTATTTTTTTAATCTTTTATATTTTTGACAAGGTCAGGCTCTACCGCCCAGGCTGGAGTGCAGTGGTGCACTATTGGCTCACTGCAGCGATTCTCCCACCTCAGCCTCCCGAGTAGCTGGGATTACAAGTGCACACCACCACACCTGCTAATTTGTTGTATTTTTGTTGAGATGGGTCACCATGTTGTCCAGGCTGGTCCTGAACTCTGAGCTCAAGTGATCTGCCTGCCTCGGCCTCTCAAAGTGCTGGAATTACAGATGTGAGCTGCCATGCCCAGCCAGATCTCAGTGTCTTTATAACTACATGTTGTTGTGCCATTTTCTAGTCTTGACCTTGGTTGAGATATACTTATTCTCTCTAAGCCTCAATTTTCTCCTCAGTGAAAAGCCTGTAGTAGTAGCATCCTCATAGAGTTGTTCTGACAGTTACAGTATATTTCCTAATGAGCTTAGAATAGGGCCTAATATAGGACATACATAAATATTAGTTACAATTTTTAAAAATAAAAGCAAGTCCAAGCATATTTTGCTTCAATTGCAAGATAATTTTTTAAATAACTCAACTTACATTCATTTTCAAAACAATTTCTTGACTTTCTTTAGGTAGATGACAAAGTGAATTTCCATTTTATTCTGTTTAACAACGTGGATGGCCACCTCTATGAACTTGGTACGTTTCACTCCATTTTTGGAACCCAGTGTAGTTTCATGCATTCTTTCAGACTGAATTTCTCTTGATATGTTGTTGTGTGACTTTATGGCCCTTGGCATATCATTGTTTATAAAGCCACAATAAGAAAGTGTTCTCATGAGGGCACTTAACCCCTTATTATCCCCAGAGCAACTTCCTCAGGCAACTGACCTAATCAACGGCTGTAATACCTGATCAGTGGCTTTAGTCAGAAACCATTGAAGAGAATAGATCAGATCAGTGCCAGGTCAAGGTATATGTGATCAGATTTTCTCATCTGTAGCATCCCCTAGTGTCCTTTCTGAGCAAAGAATTCGTCTGAAAAAGGATCAGTGCCTGAATATGACCTTCCTTGTTTAAAAAGAATCAGACATGTTGGAGTAATTTCTATTAACTAGTTTATGGCATCAAGAAAGATGACCCACCTTGTATGATTCATCCTTTACCCACCTTATATGATTCATCCTTTTGTGTTAATGGAGAAACACTTGAAACCGTGTTGTCTCAAGCCAAGGTACCACCTACGGGTTTACAAAGGCAAAGGAATAGTGAGGGCAATCTACAGTCATTGGAGGGCAGATGAAATCTCAGGTGTCTCCTTTTCTTGCCTCCACCTTTTCTGTACCCCAGAGACTGCATCTGACTTTGGCTCTGTGGCCCTTTGCAAGAGTTGGGGGCACAGGCTCCTCGGTTGTGGTAGCTGACTTGAGCTTGTGCAATCCTGTTAATTGTAGATTAGAATTGCCTGGGATGCATGTCTAGGAACACTTGAACCTTATTTGCAGCCTGTTGCTTCATAACCAGCCTTCCTTTTATGGGTTTGGCAGTGGGGTTTTTAGATGAATCTAAGACTTCCCTCTTGGCTAGGTAAGCATGGTAGCCAGAAAACATGCAGAGGAAACTGACATACCTGGCTTCTTTGTTACAGATGGACGAATGCCTTTTCCGGTGAACCATGGCGCCAGTTCAGAGGACACCCTGCTGCAGGTCATCTTTGGAATGCATCTCTTCCTAATGGGCCCTACATTTCTTTGGCCAAATTTTCTGTTCTAAAGTGCTAACACTCTTCCAGGATAGCCAGCATCAATTGTCTGGGGGTTAATAGCAGTCTTTAGGGCTAAAAGATCATCTTAGTAATTCTGTCTACCTTATTTTATTGCAAGTGGTTTTAGACGGGCTTTATAGAAGCCTTGAGTAATCTGTTTCATGTGCTGTGTTTAGTCCACAGTTAGAATTAGCCTGAAAGCTGTTGCTTTGCTTCCTGGTGGGATTAAGGTGACTGTTGTCCTCTTATCAGATGACATCATAGCCACAGGCTCACGGAACAGCAGCCTTTTGTAATTCCTCTAAGACGGTGGGATTTGGGTCAGTCTTGGAAGTAGTGTACTATAGATTCTAGTTAGGAGTTTTTCCTTCCCACACGGTTTATGGTTACAAGAACAAGAGAAGCAGATTTAAAATGCACCTGACAAAAACTGTTAACATCCAGGATCACTTTGTAACCATCCTGGACAGAAACCTGATTCTAGACAAAGGTTGGTGGATTATTCTAGGCCTCTTCACCCAAAAATGAGTCTCTAGAGTTGAATCAGTTTTCTATTATAAGGGAAAATTGCTTAATTATATAATACAAAATGCTGTGCCTAGCTTGCTGTGCTTGAAGAAAAAAATATGCAAAATGCTGTTAAGATACTATAATTCATTTGTAGTATCAGATCTTTGAAGAACTTGCTGTGTGCAGACTAGGACTCAGCAAGCGTTTTCTATAAAGAACCAAACACAATATTTTAGTCCTTGCATGACATATGGCTCAGCAGCCCATAGAGACTCTCTGAATGAGTATATGTAGCTGTTCTCCACCAGCACAGGCTGGGTTGGGCCCACAGGCTGCAGTTTTCTGACCCCCTGTACCTAGGTGCTCTTCTAGGTGATATGTATCTTTTGTAGAAATCTTTTAATGACACAGTGAGGCAGGTGGTATCCCCATTTCAGAGCCAAAAAACTCAGGTGCAAGGAGTTTAAGGCCTGAGACCAGTGACTTACATGGCAAACTATGGTTCAAAGCTAGATGGTCTGGCTCTGCAGTGGCTCACACCTACAATCCCAGCACTTTGGGAGGCCAAGGTGGGAGGATTGCTTGAGCTTAGGAGTTCAAGACCAGCCTGGGCAAAATGGTGAAACTCCGTCTCTACTAAAAATACAAAAATTAGCCTGGCATGGTGGTGTGTGCCTGTAGTCCCAGCTGCTCAGGAGGCTTAGGCACAAGAATCGCTTGAACCTGGGAGGGTGGAGGTTGCAGTGAGCCAAGATCTCACCACTATATTCCAGTCTGGGCAACAGAGCAAGACTGTCTCAGAAGAAAAAAAAGCAAAATAAAAGCCTGCATCTAGAGTCTGTGCTCTTAGCCACTGTATAATACCAATACAATCTTTCTTTAGAAAAGACCTCTCTTTGGAACCTCACAGACCTGCTAGCCCCAAGATGCTAGTGGACCACATTATGCCACTGTAATAGGGAGGGTTGAGGTCTCTTCGTCTGTCAGACACACCTGAGATCAGTTAAAGCTAATTCTTGGTATTCAAGAGGTATGTGGGAATAGTAATATGGAAGGAAGAATAGACCTGGAGAGGTAGGATGGGATGGAGGGGTTGCATGAAAGAGTCAGAATTTACTTGGTGAGAATAAGAAAACAGAGGCGGAATTTCTAGTCTTTGATCCATTTGGAAGAAAGATCCTGGTCCTTCTAGTAAAGCTTTTAAGGTACATGCTAACTCATCTAACACTGCACTAATATTATAAAAAATGTGCCCCGCATTAGAATACTTACAAGTGTTACACAAGTAGAATTTATAAGGTGTGGGGAAGGTAAAACGTTTTTTAGTTAATTTTTTTTTTAATGGAGATGAGGTGGGGAGGGACTCACTGTGTTGCCCAGCTGGTCTTTAACTCTTGGGCTCAAGTGATTTTCCTGCCTTGGCCTCCCAGACTGGTGCGATAATAGGCATGAGCCACAGGACCCAGCCCAAACTTTTTTTTTTTTAACTATTCTAATTAGAATTTCATTTAAAATTAAGAGAGTTTCTAAAGTAAACCAGCATTTTAGTTAAAATTCTTACTCTAAGTAAGGCTGGTTCTATATGTTAAAGATGTTTTAGGTTGTCTAAACTTTGTACTAAATTATTGAGCTGGTGAGAAGATACATGCACTTAACCCAAATACCCTAAACTTGAATGAATTAGGTCTCTGCACAATAGCTCTGTAGAAGATGGTTATTCTCTTTAAAGGTACAGCTTTAATAGTGAAATCAATATTGTATGTCTTAAAATAAAGTCAATTCAGGGAAGGCAGGTCTGGAATATTGATATATTAAAAAACCTGGTAGAGGATAAAATATTGATGTCAATCCATATTTTTTTTTGTTGTTGTTGTTGAAAAGGTCTCCTGTTTCTCAGGCTGGAGTGCAGTGGTGCAGTCGTGGCTTGCTATAGTCTTGAACTCCTTGCTCAAGCAATCCTCCCACCTCAGTCTTCTGAGCAGCCAGGACTATAAGCGTACACCACCATGCCCAGCTAATTTTTAAATTTGTAGTAGATATTGCCCAGGCTGGTCTCAAACTCATGAGCTCAAGCCATCCCCTGCCTCAGCCTCCCGAAGTGCTGGGATTGCAGGCCTGAGCTGTGTCTGGTCCAAACTCATTGAGTTGGTGATTTCTAAATTTTAGGAGTGATGTTTCATTACTATTTTGTATCAGAGTATTCCCTTTTTCCTTCAAGGTCTTTTATTATGGTTTACAGAGCTGTCTTTCCATTGGGCTTTTTTACAGATTGAATAGAGTAATTGATATTTTTGATCCCAAAACAATTATATCCTAGAATTCAGTAACACTGGGATTAATTTTCTCTTACCAGTGTTTGTCATCGATATTTTAGTAACACATGTCACTTTGTAAATCTCTATGGTTCCATTGCTTGTCTGTACCTGGAATACCAGGTGAACTTTAAGGCTGTTTTTTAAAATGTTTACTTAGAAGACAATTTCTTTACTCTTGGGAAATTTCTGGGTTACAACTTCTCTCTCATGCCACCTTATGGAAGAAAGATCAATTTCCAATCTTTATATTTGAGGAAAATAACATGAATAGTTTATTTTTTAACTTTTCCAAAACCAGGTACAAGGTGAGAGAAGCAAACCATTTGTGGAAGTGAGACAGAAGTAAATTCATGATGTGACCCTGTCTTCCCATCACCTGATTTTTTGCTTTAAGTTTGGTTTTCAAATTAATGATGGAATTAAAGTTGATAAGGGTGAACTTTCAGCATGAATAGACCTTGGAGTTCCTTCTCCCTATGTGACTTTCATTTTGAGCTCTTGCTGTTTGGATATTAATGACATTTCTCCTTTCTAGGATGCTGCCAAGGTCTGCAGAGAATTCACCGAGCGTGAGCAAGGAGAGGTCCGCTTCTCTGCCGTGGCACTCTGCAAGGCAGCCTAACGCTCTGTGGGAGGGACTTTGCTGTTTTCCCCTCTTCCCTTCAACGTGAAAATATATACCTCCCCATGCAGTCTAAAATGCTTTAGTACTTGTGAAACACAGCTGTCCTCCTTCCATTCTGCAGACATGCCTTCCCCTCAGCCACACCCAAGCACGAGCAGAGTGCACAGCTGTCCACTGGGCCAGTGTGGTGTGAGATTCAGACGGCGCAGCATTCTCCCCAGTGTATGTCTTGTACCCAATATCTAATGCTTTCAGTGGCTACTTTGGTTTCTGTTCGTAAGTTAAGACCTTGGATGTGGTTTAATTGTTTGTCCTTAAAAGGAATAAAACTTTTCTGCTGATAAGAGATAGCCACAACTGGTTCTAATTTTCTTTGACCCTCCCCCTAATACATCAGATTATTTTGGTAGTAATACATGAATGTCTTCCATATAAGTAAC